>JASDQU010739828.1:182186-201309 GCA_032191745.1 Picea mariana
CTCACAGAAGTCCAAACCAATTTGTTTAAGATATGGAAACAAATTTCTTTTGTGAAGTATCTGCATCCCCTTATCACTCATGTGTCCAAGCCTATGATGCCACAGTGTTGTATCCACTCCTGTAGAAGCTACAAAAGTAGAAGAGTCAGTATTACCAGTACATAAATACAATGTACCTACCTTCTCTCCTTTCGCTATCACCAATGATCCTTTGATGACCTTCCACGTCTTATCTGTAAATATGGATATACAACCTTCACTTGCCAACTGACCTATTGAAATTAGATTTTTCCTTGAATCTAGAACATGTTTTACCTCTTTCAACAACCATTGGTTTCCATTGTGTTACTTTATTTTTTCCTTTCCCATTCCAACAATTTTGCATGGTGCATCATCACCCAAATGAATGTGTCCAAAATCACCTTGAACATAATCTAGAAAATGTTTCCTATGGGGTGTGGCATGAAATGAAGCCCCTGAATCAACTACCCAAGACTCAGAAATATTATCTACAGAAAGAATCAAAGCATCTTGTAACACATCACCTATTACATTTGCTTCCTGATTTCTCTCATGTTGTCCATATCTTTGTTTCTTTGGAGCTCTGCATTCTTTATTCAAATGTCCTTTCTTCCCACAATTCCAACACTCTATCTTTCCAAGTATGGATTTGGATTTTCCCCTCCTAGAATTCCCACGGTTCTCGAAACCCTTTCCTCTATCCTTTAGCCTTCCGCTGTTCTCCATGTTCAACGCATTTCCTGATGTCTCACCTGTGCTTTTCTATTGCATTTCCTCACTAAGGATAACACCAACAACATCATCAAATTTTAAAGTATTTGAACCAGAGACAGAGTTACTTACAGTTATGACCAAGCCATTCCAACTTTCTCGCAATGACCACAAGATTAGAATATCCCTGACCTCATCATCAAAGTCCACTTTTACAGAACTTAGTTGATTAGTAACTATATTAAAATCATTTAAATGATCTGTAATAGACCCACCTTCCAACATCTTAATATTAAATAATCTCTTCATTAGAAATACCTTATTGGACGCTGAGGGTTTTTCATACAATTTGGCAAATGCGTCCATCAAACCCTTCATTGTCTTTTCTTTGGAAATATTGAAAGCCACTAACACTATCAGGCTCAACTGTATCGTTCCTAGAGCCTTTCTCTCAAGAATCTCCCATTCTTCGTCCTTCATAGCTGCCAGATTCTTTGCTATTCCGCCCAATGGTAGGAATAGATCCTTATGATATAAATAGTCTTCCATCTGCATCTTCCATACTAGTATTTTGGCCGTTAAATTTATCGACCCTAAACTTTCCATCTTTCGACATTTCTCCCACTCGAACCAGGAACCCTCTTTTCCTACAAGTTACCTTTCGCTCTGATACTAGTTGTTAGAAAAATAGGACCGTGGAGCAATAAAATAAAACAAATTCAGAAACAAAACACAGAAGATACACAATGCGATAGAGACAGAGATTTACGTGGTTCACCCAGTGTGGGCTACGTCCACCAGAGAAATTTTTAGGTCCTTCCTTTATTATTATCTAGAATATGAAGGGATACAACCTACAACAAACCCGCTGTAACTTTCACTTCTTTCTCTCATAGTCTCCTATCTTAGAATACAATATTCGCCATCAACCATAGCCGCAATACACTTCCCTCATAAAAGAGGGTTGCCTTCTAGGGAAAAAACCCTAACATAATTTCTACCGTTAGACCTGTGACCTTATAATGAACGATCTAGATTTACAATGAAATTACAATATACATTTACAAGGCAATTTTTTCTTCGGGGGATTTTCCCCCGAACCCTTGCTGGGGGCCCGCTTGCCCCCAGCTGGGGGGATAGCACCCCTGAACCCCGCAGAGGGGGTAACCCCCCTCTGCACTCCCCCACATGGAAGAGTGTACATACTTCTGGGGTGTAAATACTTCATGGGGTATAAACACGGATGAAAGTAAAATACCTCTGAGTCAGAAAGATAATTAGGCTCCACAACCAACAGTTATGATCTACACTGACTCGCAGCTTCCACCAGAGGTAAACCATGTCTTCACTTTTCCCTTGCTTTGAAACTCACTCTTGTTCATTAATTAGGTATGCAACATAGCCATGGTGGAATTCATGGCACAAAGTGGGGTGAGGTTGTTTGCATAGGTTGTTGCTTAGAAAGAGGTGGCCTCTTCACTCAGATTAGTTCTTATTGATGGATTGGTCATATTGAAAATCATAAAGCACTGTAAAGAATGTTCAACTGCTCTTGTCATCGGGCAACTTTTGGGTTTGGATAAAAAACAAAATACTCCATGCCTCTTTTACTTCATTTTGTTTTACTCTAGAGAAGATACCATGTGTGGATCGTTCGTGTGCGTGATCTTCAGTAAGGTATGTTAAGAAGTGCAAGCGAATTTGACATGGAAATTGGCAGTTCCATGAAAATTTTCAAATTGCTGAGAGGTTAGAGAATTAGTCACCAAAGTTGAGAAGTTTCCCTTTCCTTATTTCCCTCGATGCTCATGTTGCATCTCATCTCCCATGGACAACTCCCATGGTGCTACCATGCCCTTAAGACCATAAGAGCTCTGATATTTTCATCATGTTTTCACCATGGCTCTGATACCAATTGATAAAATATAGACAAGAACAACAACATGGCAGAAAAGGCTCACTAGCCAACACTCAAACTGTATTCACACCAATGGTCCATATTTATAGTACAATGGGTGATGCCACCTCATAGATAGATTTTCTCTAGATCCTAAAATCATGCATGATGACTAGGTTAGACAATCTTAACTAAATCATTAGTCACCACTTGAGAATATATTACTAATATCCTAAATGAATAATACAAATATAGGTGACAATTTAGACTTAGTGATTGGTAAAGGTAAGCCATAGGCTAACATCTCATTGTCACAAGTGTTGTAAGTGTCACATTATTTTTTTGTAAGTGTCACATTGTGAATGACACCATGAAAACACTTCATACAACCCCTAAAACATGTTATAATAATAAGCCCCTTCATCTGATAGTCGGAACACATGTTTTTCTATGAGAATTTATCATCTTGGAAACTTTTGGGAAGATTGTCACTCTCGTGCTCATAGAGAGGGAGCGCTAGCACTCTTTTCCCATATCACAAGGAGCGTTGTAGAAATTTGTTACCCATTCTAAGGGAGTGTCTAATTTCTTTAGAAAATATTGGATGGATCAAGTTGGTCTGGCTCAAATATAACCCCTAGGCTGCATCTAAGGGAGATATCACAAATATTGGAGCCGTATCCTCAAATAATTCCAAATATACCCAAGGTGGTTGATCCTCTCAAAGCCTATAAATGGAGGCATTCTCATGGTGAACAAAAGAAGAAAAAATAAGCAAAACATTGTTATTTTGATTGTGGATCTTTCAAGCAAGGGTTGGACAAGGAGGACTTGGAGAGGCTTCTACAACATCATATGAAGATTGTAAGTTTCCTTTTGAAGTTCTCATTAATATAATTGGCATATTTCCTTCTAGTACGTGTTTACATATGCTTGCCTATGCGTGCCTTAATATTCATTGATCAATTGATTTTTTCTAATCCATTAGGGTAGGAGATAGTCATTTGTTTTTTGTTTTCCATTATAGGTATCGTCCAGAACTCACGGATTGGATCATCTTGGACAAATGTCAAAACTTAGGTACATCATACTCTCCCTCCTCTCTTTTTTGATGGATAAAATGAATCTATAGGAATGGTAGGGTCCAAAGGTAGTTTGATGTCTTGGTAGAGGGGTTTGTACTCCAAGGGAAAGTTCACATGTCCATAGGGGAATATTTACAAAGCAATGTGGTTCAGCCAGTGAGGGCTACATCTACCAAATAAATTTCCAGGTCCTTCCTTTTTATTGTCCATCAAATGAAGGGATACAATGTACATCACATCCATTGTAACTTCCTCTTCTTTCTCTTACAGTCTCCTCTCTCAGAATACAATATTCACCATAATATATAGCCGCAATACAATTCCCTCATAAAAGAGGGATTCCTTCTAGGGAGAAAAAAACTACCATAACTTCTAACATCAGATATGTGACCTTATAATGAACGGTCCATATTTACTATGAAATTACAATATACATTTATAAGGAAATTTTTCCTTTGCGGGCCCACTTGCCCCAGGACCTCCCATCCAGGGGGATGAGCCCCCCAGACCTTGAAGGGGTGGAAATGCCCCCCTAAACCCCCCCTATGTGGAGGGTTGTACTGTATTCTCAGGTGTAAATTCGTCTTTATGTATACACATGACTAAAAACAAAGACCTATGAAACAAGAAGATAATCAATCTCCACAACGAACAATCTTCTACTTGGAGATTGATCACAAAAAATCTAGTGTTGTTTTACCTATTGGACTATACTCCACCTTGGACCTAGAAAATTTATCGTTTTCACCTTCATTCTTGAATACCGACTGAAACTAAGAAGGAACTCAGATTCTCCCTGGTTACTCCATTTGTTAACATGTCTGCAGGATTATGGCTAGTGTGTATCTTTTCCAACTTCAAATGTCCATATTCCAAGATGGATCATATGAAATGGTACGTGATCTCTATACTATTAGTCTTATAATGGAAGGTTGAGTTCTTTGAAATATGAATGGAACTCTCATTGTCATATTACAACATGTTATTCTCCTATTTCTTTCCCAATTCCTCCATAAACTTTTGTAACCAAATCATCTCTTTACTAGCCTCTGTAGCAACAACATACTTTGCCTCTGTTGTTGAAAGTGTAAAAACCTTTTGCAGTTTCAAAATCCAATTTATTGGTGTTCCACCTAGATTAAAAACATACCTCGTGGTCCTCCTCCTTCTATGTTTATCACATACCATATCTTAATCAACATATCCATTTAGAACAATGTAAGAACCTACAAAACATAATGCATGAGTAGAAGTACCTTTCAAATACATGATAATCCACTTTACTACCTCCCAATTTTCTTTACCTGAATTATTCATATACTTTCTCACAACTCCCACGGCATGTGCAATATATGGTCTTGTGCAAACCATCGTATACATCAAGTTGTCAATTGTTGATGAAAAAGGGACCTTGGACATGCATTTTATCTCCTACTATGTCTTGGGACACATTTCCTTAGTTAATTTGAAATGGATGGCCAAAGGTGTACTAACTGGTTTTTTATTCTACATTCTAAACCTCTCTAACACCTTCTCTATGTACTCACCCTGAGACAATGTCAATTTGCGATTTTTCTTGTCTCTTGTTATTCACATACCGAGGATTTTCTTTGCAGCACCCAAATCCTTCATCGAAAATGAATTAGCTAATTTCTTCTTCAACACGTTTATATCCTGCATATTATACCCTGCAACAAGCATGTCATCTACATACAATAGCAAGATAATATAGCTTCCATTTTCTAGCCTTTTAAAATAAACACATTGATCAGAATGACATCTACTATGACCTTGTTCTGTCATAAACCTGCCAAAATTCAAATACCACTACCTTGTATCTTGTTTTAGGCCATACAAGCTCTTCTTCAACCTGCATACCAAATTTTCCTTCCCTTTGACTTCATACCCATGTGGCATATGCATATAAATCTCTTCCTCCAAATCCCCATGAAGAAAGGTTGTTTTTACATCTAACTATTCAAGATGAAAATCGTCTACTGCCAAAAGACTTAAAATAGTCCTAATTGAAGTCATATTAACAACAAGAGAAAATATTTCATCAAAATATATACCTTTCTTTTGTGCAAATCCGTTTACAACAAGTCTAGCCTTGTACCTCTTTTTTCCTCCATCTTCTTCCTTCAACTTGTAAAACCATTTATTTTGCAATGATCTTTTTCCTGCAGGAAACTGAACCAATTCCCAAGTTTGTTTATTTACCAAGGAATCCATTTCCTCTTTCATGCCTTCCTCCCACTTTTTTTTAGTGTCTACCTTCATTACCTCTTCATAACATTATGGTTCACTAGAATCAGCGAACAATAAATAATACAATGAAGGAGAGTATCATTCATGGGGTGTACTTAACCTGGTATAGCTTCTAACAACACGTGTAGGAGTTTGAGGTACATGTTGCTCCTATTGTTGTACATTTTGATTTTCTAGTACCTTTGGAAAAAAAAATTCAGTGATCTCATCAAACACTGTGTATTTTGGTTTTTCTTTTTCCTATTTCTTTCCCTACAACTGAGCTTTGTACATCACCTTGTCATTGAATATGATATCTCTACTCCTAATGATTTTGTGATTTTCATAATCCCATAAGAGATAACCAAAATCATTAACATTGTATCCAATAAAGGTACACTTCTTGGATTTTTCCTCAATATTTGTTCTATTTTCTTTATCAATATGGACAAATGCTTCACAACTAAAAGTCTTCAAAAAACAATAGTTTACCTTTTTACATGTCCATGCTTCCTCTAGAATTACACCATCCAAAGATCTTGAAAGTCCTCTATTTATTAAGTAAGAAACAATATCTACAAATATTCCCAGAACTGTAAGGGAAAACCAACATGCAATCTCATACTCCTTTCACACTCCATGATTGTCTTGTTCATCCTTTCTAACACACCATTTTCTTATGGTGTTCCTGGAACTTTCTTCTCTCTTTGAATCCCATGGTATGAATAGTAAGCATCAAACTCCTTGTTGAAATATTCACCTCCATTTTCTGATCCAAGAAACTTCAACCTTTTTCATGTCTCATTCTTAACCAAAGCTTTCCATTTCTTAAAAGTATCAAAAGCATCATATTTTGTCAAATGCAATAAACCCGAGTATTTCTAGTTGCATCATCAATAAAAGTAACATAATAACGAGAGCCACCAAGAGATGATACATGATATTATCCCCATACATATGCATTCACAAGTTCTAACCTTTCACTATTCTTTTCTTTTCCAACTCTAAGAAATATGACTCTCTTCTATTTTCCATAAACACAATGCTCACAGAAATCCAAATCAATTTGTTTAAGATCAAGAAGAAAAATTCTTTTGTGAATTATCTGCATCCCCTTATCACTCATGTGTCCAAGCCTATGATTCCATGGTGTTGTATCCACTCCTGTAGAAGATAAAGAGACAGAAGAATGAACATTACGATTACATAAATAAAATGTACCTACCTTTTCTCCTTTTTCTATCACCAGTGATCCTTTGGTGACCTTCCACACCTTATCTGTAAATATGGATATACAACCTTGACTTGCCAACTGCCTTGTTGAAATTAGATTTTTCTATAGATATGGAACATGTCTTACCTATTTCAACAACCACTGGTTTCCATTACTTTGCTTTATTTTTACCTTTCCCATTCCAACAATTTTGCATGGTGCATCATCGGCCACATGAACCTGTCCAAAATCACCTTGAACATAATCTAGAAAAAATTTCCTATGGGGTGTGGCATGAAATGAAGCCCTTGAATATACTCCCCAAGAATCATAAATATTATATATAGAAAGAATCAAAGCATCTTGTAACACATTACCTATTACATTTGCTTCCTTATTTTTCTCGTGTTGTCCATCTATTTGTTTCTTTCGAGCTCTATAGTCTTTCTTCTCATAATTCCATCACTCTATCTTTCCCAATCTGGATTTGGATCTTCCCTTCCTATAATTCACATGGTTTCCTGAGCCCTTTCCCCTATCCTTTTGTCTTCCTTTATTCTCCATGTTTAATGCATTACTTGATGTCTCACATGTGCTTTTCCGTCACATTTCCTTGCTAAGGATAAAACCAACAACATCATCAAATTTTAAAGTATTTGAACCAGATAAAGAGTTACTTACAACCATGACCAAGTCATTCCATCTTTCTAGTAATGAGAACAAGATTAGAAGATCCCTCACCTCATCATAAAATTCCACTTTTACATAACTTGGTTGATTGGTAACCATATTAAATTCAGTTAAATGATCTGTAATAGACCCACCTTCTAACATCTTCATATTAAATAATATCTTCATTAGAAATACCTTATTCAACGTCGGGAGTTTTTCATACATTTTAGTCAATGCGTCCATCATCTAGTTCGTTGTCTTTTCTTTCAAAATATTGAAAGCCATTGATGTTTCCAGGATCAATCATATCATTCCTAGTGCCTTTTTGTCAAGAATGATACAGGTGGATATCAGTGGCCACCCACTTATTCCAACTAGCTCCTCTGGATAGTTTTTAGTTCAACAAGTTCTTTTGTACTCCTCTGTAATTGTGATTTCTACATTTGGGGGGTTTTATAAATCCCTAAACATATTCCAGGTGGAGACTGGTTGCCACCCACCTAATCCAACTAGATTGTTTTGGAATTTTTCATGTCAACACATCTTTGTGTACTTCCAAGGCTGTTTTGGGGCCCTAAAAAATGTTTTTTTTGGATTTCCACAACCAAACTATAGAAAAAGTTAGATTTTTATGAAATAATGTCTATTTCTTTATAATACCTTTCCAACAAGCTATCACAGACCTAAAATGGAGGTCGTATTCAAAAGTTACGACCCCAGGAAGTTGAGGTACCAACTTACCCATCGGGGCCCACATAACTTTTGGAGTTTCATCTCCTAGGGTTAGGTTTTTGGATGTCTAGGGTTTTTGAATTCATTAGTAATGTAGAAAGGGCATTTGGAGCCTCATTGTAATCATTTTTTTGATACATATGCATGTAGTAGCCGCATCTCTTCTCAGAGATAGATACCACCATTTGAGCAAGTGTTTTCAGTTCTACAATTTTACAGTTTCACCCTATTTTATTTATTCAATAGAATTTATTGTTCACTAGATATTTGTTGTTGTTCTCCATATCTCTATGTTATTGTATTTACTCTATTATTCATTTCATTGCACTCATAAATCTAGATCAGTGGTATCAGAGTTGTCTGATCTTCATTTATTTTCCTTCGTGCATGTCCCTGACAAGATATGGGTACAAGAAGTTGGGACTTGAAACATTTGATCCTTTGAAATATCGGTCACGTCAAGCCCAACAAAAACCCATGGGGGAAGAAAATAGAGATGATGGAGCAGGAGATCCTTTTAAAATGTTGTTCAAGGAAGCCCTTGCGTGACAAAGGAACGAAATGATTGACAACTTTGCAAAGATAATTCAGTGGCTTCCCATAGCAGATGCATCTTCATCAAGAGGCCATGCAACCCCCTTCAAGGTCAAGGTAAAATTTGATATTCCATTATTTGAAGGACTAATGGATACAAATGTTGTAGTTAAATGGTTGAATCTTCTCGAAGGGTATTTTTCGGTCAACAATTTTTTCGATAGGGAAAAGATTACTTTTTCACTCCTCAAGGTCATCCCCCATGTTAAGGACTAGTGGGATACTTACTTTGAGAAAAGGGCCATAGAGGAACATGCAATATTTGAGGTCTCCACCATGTGGAATTCCTTCAGGTATTCCATTAAATATCAACACTACCCTATTGAAAGCTACAAGGACCTGTTGGACAACTGAGAGGGGGGGGGGTGAATCAGTTGTTACTGTGCTTAAACAATTATGCTTATTTTAAATTCTTTACAGAGCACTCAATGACAATCACAACAATGCAGGGAAGTAAGCAATAGAACATTCAACATCATTCACACATAAGGGATACACAGAAATAGATATTTCTTGAGGAAACCCATAAAGGGTAAAAACCTCTTCTTCTTTATATGATAAGTATTCTTTACATTCTGTACATTATCATACTTATGAGCACCAAATCATAATGAGGCTACAACCACTTTTTTGCAAGCTACTACTTGCTGAGAGAACCAACTCTCTGATTTCTCTAGCATCAAGTAGAAGGAAGCACCAACTCCCTGTGTTTCTCTAGCACCCACTAGAAGGAAGCACCAACTCCCTGGTTTCTCTAGCACCCACTAGAAGGAAGAAACAACTCCCTAAGTGTTCCAGTACCAACTGGATGGAAGCACCAACTTCCACTCACACAGGAACCAACCTGTAAAACAAAGAACTAGAATTCTCCCTTGCACCACCCTACCACCCTGGTTTCTCTCGCTGCAACCAGATGGAAGCTACAACTCCCTGTCTTCAAGAACCCACTTGAACCTTTGAGGAAAATAGTCCTCCCTAGCACCTCCCAACCTCCCTAAAATATAAAGTTTTCTATATATAGAAATTTCTCACAGTGATACAATATTTATCATTGTTTTATCAGGCTTATCATTGTTCTGCTATGCTACTCTTCTCTCTTGTATCAATGTCTTTCTGTCTACATCTTCTTGCATTTTCTAATCTTCTTCTTTTCTCTACAAGAGCACCTCATCCTTCCTTTACTATCTCATTTTCTTACTACACACATCCTTGTGCTTTCTATTCTTCTTCCTTTTACGCTCTATGTGCCATCTACAATCAATGCACCATTCCTCTTCTTTGTATTTCAACTGATGCACCCTCCTCCTTCTACACGCCTGAATCCCTCTCAACAACAACAACCATCTCTTCTTTCTTCTACCTTCTTATAGTCTTTGTGCACCTTGTGCATGCCCTATGTGCAATGCTTCTACATGCTCTTCATGTCAAGTGCTATGTCTGTTCATCATTGCAACTCTTCAGCTTCTCTGGCTATTAAACCCATGTGTCCATCATTACTGGGTGTTATGATGAGATTCCTTAGACTCTCCAATAGTCGAGACTCTTTGTATTCTCTGTCACAGTCGAGCTCATCCTCTCTATTGAAGTTACAGGCTTCAATGCTCATCCATCTGTCAATTTCCTCTACGAACAGTCTTCATTCCACTGGAAGATTCCTTGAGAGTCTTCATCTCCTCTGGAAATCACACAGAAGTCTCTTCGAGTCCTCTGGCAGAAGCCATTAGTGGTTTCTAGCAGTTACACTGTGAACCTCCAAATACCACTTCAGCAATTGAATCACAACTAATCGATTAACTATGAAGAGAAACAGTATCCCTTTGATCATATTCCTGAATAGCCAGCACCGTTGGATCATTAATGATGGGTCTCGCTCTTATTTTTCCATTTCGTAATTTGGCCTTTCGGCATCCCTTGGGTGAGGCATCTCGACTCTCCAAGTCGTGATCTCCAAAATGGATATTAGCTTCGTGCTACCTCCTCCCTTAATCCTTCGTTGATGTGACCATGGGTTATGACCAAGGGCCAATTTTGAACATGTATTTTGCATTTCACGTTTCGGGGATTCTGTGATGAGTCGTCTCGACTCTCCATGTCCCAAACTCTGAAATGGAGCTTGTCTCTTCAAGCTCTTCTCTACAGCTCTTCGATGATGTGACAACCGATGGTGACCATAGCCTTATTCAAAAACGCATTTCGGCATTTCATCATTTTGGCATTCCTATTGCAAAGTGTTTCGACACTCCAACTCCCGGTATTTGAAACCAACACCAAAAGGTGTTTTTCTCATTTTGGCATTCTGGAATTCCTTATGATGAAGTGTTTTGATGTTCCATCTCCCGATATTCAAAATCTACACAAAAAGGTGTTTCGGCGTTTCGCATTTCGCGACTTCAGGACTCTTGTGATGAAGAGTTTCGACTTTTGTTTCCTCCAACTCCTAGTATCCAAAACTCCAGTTGATGTGCCTGTTTCAAGATTTTTGGTGTTTCGCATTTCGGCACTTCGGGACTCCTGTTTTGAATATTCTCGATTCTTGACTCCTCCAACTCCCGGTATCTGAACCTCTAGTCGATGTGCTTGTTTTGGGTTTTCGGGGTTTTGCATTTCACGATTTTGGGACTCCTGATGATGAAGGGTCTCGACTCTTCCAACTCACGGTATCTGAACCTCTGGTCGATGTGCCTTTTTTGGGTTTTCGGGGTTTTTCATTTCACAATTTTGGGACTCCTGATGATGAAGGGTCTCGACTCTTCCAACTCCCGGTATCCAAAACTTTCCTCCTTTAGGGATTTCGGTGTTTCGCATTTTGCGATTCCGGGACTCCTGATGATGAAGAGTCTTGACTCTTCCAACTCCCAGTATCCGAAATTGTCCTCCTACCTTCGGGATTTCATAACCCCACTTCACCTTGCTCTTTAAAGAACATGTAGGTTCTCCTAGATCCAACACCGGTCGAACCTCAGGCTCAGATATGACATTCATCGGGAATTCTCAATGGGATCCAAATATCTCTATCACTTCTCCTCCTGGGCTTACGTTGTCCCTATTTTTCCATCATTGCATACTCTGATCTTGCCATCAATGACAAGCACACCTACCTATAAACATGCCAGCATGACCAATACACAAGATGGACCACCCTAAGTTAGGAAAGGGACCAAACAGTACCTGATTTCACCAATATTTTCCATACCCTGTGCACCAAATTGGGTATCAAAGACTCTAAATGACATCCAATGCTAAAATACCATAGGTTTCTGCATAGATACATTGTTACACCTCAAAATTACTCACTTTGATAGTGTCACAAGTGTCATCATTACAAGTGTTGTAAGTGTCGCATCTTGTCCGCAAGTGTCACATCTTGACTACAAGTGTTTCAAGTATCACAAACATCATGCTACCATATTTCCCATGTCGTGCCTCTAATGACATCACAAAGACACTTAAGACACCTCAAAGACTAGTTTGGAAGAAGAGAAATCAGTTGACAGGAAGTAAAAACCTTTTTCCATTGGAAAAAACACAAAAGAAATGAATTTTGGAGAGGAGTTCTCCCCTAACCACTATTAGGAAGTGTTGGAACTCCTTGAGCCTCTTAGGGGGAGTGTTTGAGCACCATGTGTACCCTTTTGGGGGAGCTCTACCCTTTTTTTGGAAAATTCTGGGTTTGTTAAGGAAAATCAGGGAAGAATCCCTCAACTCCTAAAGGTAGTTGGATTCGAATAGATGGTCAAGGCATGATATTAGGGAAGATCCTCAACTAAAGGAGAGGAATCCTCAACTTATCCAAAATATCTCTCAAGTGGTTAGACATCTCCAAGGTTATATAAGGAGGCCTTCTCATGGTGAAAGATACAAGGAAGATTGAGAATTATACCTAACTTATGATCTCATAAGAAGGTATTGACAATGGAGATTGGTAATTACATCAAACTTATGATCTCATGAGTGAGATTCCATCAAATAAATCAGTGGATATTACTTGAGCAAAGTGGTTGGACAAGGAGAACTGGAAGAAGTTGTTGCACCTTCATTCAAAGGATTGTCAATACTTTTACTTGTTCTCATTAATATAATCAATGCTTGGCCTGTTTCTTTCAAGCTTGTGCTTGTTCCATATGAGTTTTTCTTCAGTAGATGGATCCATGATTGAGATAATATCAGTAGAGTAGGAATTCCATTGTATCTTTTCTTGTTTCATAGGACCTATCAGGGAGCTCGAGATAAAAGCTCAGCCTGGACTTTGCAGGGAAAAACGTCGTTAATAAGGTACATATATTTCTCCTTCTCTTTCATTTATTAGCTTGATTAGATCTAAAAGGAAGTCAAAGTCCATTTTAATAACTTTGTTGTCTTGGCCTTAGGAGTCTAGATACCAAGAGGGAATCCACTTGTCTCCAAGGGGATTCACCTACAACAGAAATTGGTGACTCCACTGGGGAGGAGCTCTGATTTTTGTTTCCATTTCCAGATCTTTTTTTGGCCCTTTTCCCACTGATTTGATCTTCTCCATACTATMTTTTTTATTCTTAGATTGGTTTGATTGCATCTTTATCTCATCATGATCACCTTGATTGACTGAGTTTTCTTGAATTTTTGAGTTTCTGGGAACTTTTCTGAGCTTTTGTAGTAGATCGCTTCCCTGCCCTTGTTAGCAGAGTGCCAACACTCCTTGGTGATATTACACAAAGTGTTGGAGCACTCAAGTACCCCTCACACCAAAGTGCTACCCCATTTTCAGTGAAAAACCCTCTAGTTTTTCAATTTCTGGGTTCAGTTTTTGCCTTTTACATTTGCTCAGAGTCTCATACTCTCAGTCCATCTTGGTATTGGCCTTGAATACCCTGATTTCTAAGGATTCATCCTCTTTTGTTTGGATTTTTTGACATTTGTCCTTACTTTTCAATAACTCATTGTCCTTCACGATTTGGAGTCAATTTGTCATTTTCTTCTCGTTTATTTGAATGAGTGAAAACTTTGTAAGGGTTTTCAAAGGTCTTTTGTAATTTTCTTTCTGATCTTTGAGTCATCTTGTCCAAAATATTTCTCCTTCCTTTTGATTTTTTGGCTTTCTGTTTCTTGTTTGATCACAACAAGAGTGTCTTTTGGTTTATGTGAAGTTTACTTCCAGATTGCTTAAATCTCACAACTCTTGAAGTCTGATTAGCATAAGAAGCTTTACATCTACTGGTTATCAATCACATACAAACATTGTAGAATTGCATTGTATTCCTTATTGAGGACTATTTCATGAGGTCATTTCGTCTTGGTGTTTGACAATGAAAGGAAAATCCTTCTCCTTCCCTTAATTAGACATTCATTGAAAGAAAAGATTGCTTATCATTTCTCATGCATGTTTTGGGAACTGAGTCATAATATCATCATTCTTCACTCTCGTACACCTCTGAGTAAACAATAACCACTAAAATCAACTCTTAACTAAAATTTATCAGACTTTTTACATATTTGTTAGCAAACCTACATTAGTTTAAGGTGTAGGGATTTGGAATAGGTTGAAAGGATAACTTTCCAAAGCTATCAAACAAACTTAACATCTTGCAATAGGGAGAGAAAATCTAATTGTCGTATAGGTTTTCTGGGATCCCCATCTCACATAGGGGTTATGCACAAGGTTGCATTCGGGTGAGTTACGAAGATTATCCCTCTTTGGTTCAACTGTTTGTAGTGGTCGGATCGTATATTGGGGGTCACTTGAGGGTATACCCATGATTATCTATGGGAGCCTCTTGATTTGATTCTGGACCTGTTATCTTGCCCATACGTTCATATCGGACTATCGACTATACCCTCCTAGGGACTGACTATGAATTGGTGACCTTAGTAGCCATATTATTTAGGGTCTTACATGAGGTGACGGTGAAGGGAAGTCTCACTGTACCTGGAACAGACGTTGGTAAAACTCACTTGGACTCCTTGAAGGGTAAATCCACAATTACTGCATGGAATATTTCACCAAGGCGTAAGTCTGTTAAGCAAGTCACCAACGTAACTGATCCACCCGCTCCACCCTTGCCTCTTCCTATTTTGATCTCACGACATTGGATTTCATCACCAACTAGTGGTTTCATTGTGGGAAGGTTTTGTTTGATTGTTTTCTTCTCAAATTCATAGCGTGTGTTGGTTGTGTTACTTAGTGGACCTTAGGTAGAGTCAGTGTTAATGGCATAAAATCCTGAGAGTACCAATGGAGGAACCCATTCTCCTAGAGAACCTTATACCTTTCCTTCTTTTGGAAACTTTGGTCCTCCGTACATTGCCACACTGAGTCTTCCAGGACTCACTATCGGATTACTGATTTGGTTGTTTCCCACTCCGGTGATTTGAATCCTCCCAATGTTTCAACTACACCTAATACTTTAGATGTCAGTACACCACCCACACATCAACCTCACATCAAATTTTCACCTTCTTCTCCCATTAAGTCTCCTTCCATTTCTCCTTCTTCTCCTAGTGAAAGATCTAAAGCAAGTAGCCAATTTGATCAGAAGAAGAAGAAACGGAAAAAGAAAAAGAAGAAGAAGAGCCTGAAAAGGACCAAGGCCCCAACAACATCAAATGTTGGTTCTAAGCAACCAACTATTATTAATAGTACTGGGAGTGTTGATGAGGTCAACAAGATTAAAATGAAGAATCCAAAACCCAAATTCCCTTGCAGTCTTTGTAAGGGTGACCACTTTCTGAGGGATTGCCCTGGTATTCCCAAGGTATTAGAAATGTGGTCCTCCATGTCATCGGCCTCTACCGGTCATACCGATGATACCCCATCAACTAGTGATGTTAAGGTTGGTAAGAAGAAGACAACTGTCAAATTCCCTTGCATGTTATGCAAAGGTGATCATTATTCTCACCTTTGTCCTTGTATGGACGAGGCTTCTTCTCTTTTGGAAAAACTTCAACGTCCAAAAAGTTATCGTAATCTTTCATCCAACCCATCGTTATTTGTTGGACTGATCAATCTAGTTCCATCCCTGATCAATCCGGTTGATCAGGTGGTCAATATAGTTTCATCCTCGGTTGAACCACTCACCAAAGTAGCTGATCTAGTTCCGTCATCGATCAGCCCTACTCTTCATCAAAAGAGTGTAACCCAAGTAGTCAATCCTTTTTCATCCTCGGTCGACCCCACTCTCCCGTTAGAGAGTGACACCGAAGCGGTCGATCCGTTTCCACCCGTCGACCCCATTCTCCCCTTGAAGAATGAAACCGCAAGTGGTCGATCCGGTTCTATCATTAGTCGATCCCACTCCTCCTTTGACGAGTGCCAAAGTGGTTGATCCAGTCCCCCCCTCGATCAGTCCCACCCTTCATCCAAAGAGTGCCAAAGTGATTGCTCTAGTTACATCATCGGTCAATCCTACTCTTCCTCTTAAGAGTGCCAAAGTGGTCGATCTGGTCCCATGATCGGTCAATCCTACTTTCCCTCTAGAGATTAAACCCAATACTACCCACGTTTTTCACATTGATACAGAATCTATTGTGTTGGGGGGCATTCCTCCTTCTCCCTCGAAACCCCCTCCAAGCAATGAGGCCATCCTTTTTTATTGGGGTGCGCTAACTGGACCTCGTCTTCCCTCTCACATTCCTTTCCAGATTATAGTACAGGTTTATGGTCGGGACATTCCTCAAATGTTGATAGATGAAGGTGTGTCTGTTAGTATTTTTTCCTCTGTTGCTTGGCACGCTTTGGGTTGTCCTCAGCTTACGTCAGTTACACAGAATATCTTAGCTTTTAACAGAAGAACTAGTCAACCTTTAGGGACCCTTGCTCGGCTTCCAGTAACTTTGGGAGGGGAAACTGTCTTTATTGATGTCATCGTGGTCCGAGACCCCTTGGATTTCGCTTTACTCCTTGGGTGGGATTGTGTCTATTTCATGAAAGCTATTGTGTCCACTCTTTTTCGTGTGATATATTTCCCTCACGATGGAAGAATTGTGACTATTAATCAACTTTCCTTCATCAGTCCTGACTAGATTACCTCCCTGAATGCTTCTTATATGCAAACAATATCGCCCCCCCCCACATGTTAATTATGTGGCATTGTCTCCCATGACTTAAAATTTCAAGGATTTGGATCTGATAGTTGACATGGTGATCTCTTCAGTAGGGCTATTGGATCCTGATCTCCTTACCCCTATCGCGACACTCGACATGTGTTCCTTCCAGAGTAATTTTCTTCCACCCAGTAAAGATCTCTTGGAATCCATGATCGAGATTTGTCCTTTGACGCGGTGTCCTTCTGGAGAGTTATCCTCTTTGAAGCCATGATTAAGAAAAGTCCACGGACATAGTTTTATTATCTGTAGCAAGCTCATTAAAAAATGAAATATAGGTCATGAGAATAGTTTTTCTTCTCTGTGGAAAGCTCGTTAAAAAATGAAACAGAAGTTTTGAGCATAGTTTTCCTATCTGTAGCAAGCTCGTTAAAAAATGAAACAGAGGTCATGAGCACAGTTTCTCTTCTCTATGGCAAGCTCATTAAAAAATGAAACAGAAGCTTTGAGCATAGTTTTCCTTTATGTAACAAGCTCGTTAAAAAATGAAACAACAATCTAGGGATTGAACCCACAACCCTGAGCATAGTTATTTTCCTATGTCAATCTCGTTAAAAAATGAAACATTCACCTCTCTTGAACCTTATTTTCATTCACTCTTATCCTTTTTCTCCATCTAGTAGAGAAATTGGTGATAACCTCAAAGTCGGTGAATGAATTGAAGCTTGGAGGTCATGTCTCCAGGCTTTGATGATCATTCTGGAGTTAAGCCACTAGCTTTCAAGCCGGGGGCATCCCTAGCTTAGTCTTTGTTCTTTCTCATGCTCGAAAAAACATGAGAATGTAACCGAGCAGACTTTTATCACTTTTTCGGACTCGCATGGATATACGAAAAAGGAACCCCTTGGAGTCGTTTTTGAGCTCTTTTCAAACTCTCTAAACAT
The DNA here is from genome assembly GCA_032191745.1 of Picea mariana. Classification (NCBI taxonomy): domain Eukaryota; kingdom Viridiplantae; phylum Streptophyta; class Pinopsida; order Pinales; family Pinaceae; genus Picea; species Picea mariana. The sequence goes on from JASDQU010739828.1 coordinate 200,319, forward strand.
GAAAATATTGTTGAGTGATCTTGCTTCCTTTCCCACTCATTAAAAGGTTTGAAAGGGCGTCTTTTGAGTGATAATTTATGTCTTTTTCGGCCTCGTAAGACTAATATTACGAAAAAGGACAACATTGGAGTCATCTTTAAGTTGTTTTCAGACTCTCTACATATGAAAAACCACTGAGTCTACCTTCCCTGGACTCGTTAAACAATCATACATTGAAGGGCCCATATGAGACCGAACCCTTACTTCTTCCAGTTTGCTAAACAAGGGAAGAGGGACTTACCAAAGGTGATTCAAATCGAGCATGTGTTATCCTCCTCGAGCTCGTTAAATTAAAAAGAGTTACTTGTCTATCTGGATGGGGGAAAAATTTGAAGGAAGCAAGAAAAACAGTTTTTTGAGAACACTACCAGTAGCCCTTACAGTCGCCCTTGAACATGACACTTTGTATTTGCACACATTTTAATTTGTTGAACCTCTGTACTGAGCCAATCCTATTAGTTTCTTTTACTCCTTTGGATCACCTTACGAAAATCACAGCATTTGTTGCATTATCTTTTTTTGGTCCATGTCATGTTTTTGTTGTTGTGCCTCAATGTTCAAGGGAAGTATCTACCTCGAGAGTCATCCATCATGAATATCTTGTTTCAATACCCATGTCAATCCATGTTCATTTGATCTACCAATTACATCTCTGTGTCATTTCCGTGTCCTTGATGGGGGATACATCAAGGCCCTCCTTCGACAAGTCTATTCCTATCAACTTTAGCACATTATCCAGGAGCTAGACTTAGAAACTAGTTAATACCTTGTGTTGGATTACTGAGAGGGGGGGTGAATCAGTAATAGAGCAATTTAACCATATAATCCAAGTGTTATATCAATGAAGCATTATTATCCAATAACTGCGGAGTAAATAAGCAATGAACAAATGAAAAATCATACACATACACAGTACACCAGTGTTTTACATGGAAACCCAAATCGGGAGAAA
>JASDQU010739828.1:259926-270682 GCA_032191745.1 Picea mariana
CCGACTGACATGCATGTCAACTACTCAATTGACTGATGTAGAGTTATGGTTGATTACCTGATTGATTGTATCCATATATAGGTTGATCGCCTGACCAATTGAATCTGGGAGAAGTGTGATGAACCATCAATCATTGATGTTCCAACACAATTAACACTTCTTGATGCTCCCCCTCCATGAGATTACTAAATATTTTCCAGTTCCTATCAAGCTGCCAACTAGGTTTGTCTTTGACCTTAAGTTGGCTCTAAGTTTCAACTGTCTAACAATGGTTTGTTGTTGTTTTAGGACAATAAACTATTTAGTAACTTCTTTGCTGATTTTTTACGGTTACATAGGCCAAATGGATTCTCTAGCATGTATTTTTGTCACAAGATGTTAGCACATGCACACCATAAGCTATATAACACACATAGAGATATTTTAGTGCTGAAATATTGTTGTTCTAAACTCTAACATACATGAAAGTGAACACAATTATTTTTGGTCAACATGACCTTGGATAAACCCCCCCCAGGGAAAAACAGTTTGGAATGGAAGTGTATATATGTGGAAAATAGAAGGTGGAATACAACAAGTACATGAAACAAATGAACCTGATACAATAGTATCTTGTCTCAAGCTACAACACAAGTCCAAGAGTGAGATATGTGCCCAAGCATGGTGCGTCCTCCTCAAATATAGCTCTATCCACTGAAATGAAGCACACTTTCTCCCTGAAGCTCTGATGGAGAAACCCTTGCACCACAATTTTCTCTCATGCGTTGTCTCTCCACTAAAACTGTCCTCTGAGCAATCTAACCACTGCAAGACCTCCATGCTATCTGTGCGCCCTCCTCCTCAAGTGTGCCCTTCTCCTAGCAAGAACAACTCCACAAAATAAGTTGGTCCCTAAGCCTTCATGAGCCCTCCATGCAAGGAGGTGCCCAAGCTCTCCTCTCCCAATGCTTCCATTCTCATCCTCTTGCTCCTTCTCCTTCTCCTCAAGTGAACATAAAAAGGAATGAATTAGCCTCCTTTGCTTCTTGCGCCCTCCTTAAGGATGCATAAGGAAACCTAGTAAATGGGTGGATGAGATCATCTCATCTCATCCTAGGTCAATGGTTGAGATCATCTCAATTAAATATCAACTCAAAACCCAATTTACTTAAGTTTCCATAGTTTCAATTTATGTCTCCTAATTCATCCACAAAGTGAATTAATTGTCATTTTAGGCTAAAATGGCCAAATTTCACTTTTGACTTAAATCTCCTAAGTCAAAGTAAAATTAGACATAAAGTACATAGTACAAGGTCCAAGTACTTCCCACATGTGTTTAGAGGCTCACAAACACAAGGGGACCACTTTCCAAGGTACCCAAATCTCAACACTCCCTCTTACCAAGAAAAGTGCCCTTCACCCTCAATCTCATCCCTGCAGTGGACATGGTTGCCTACTGGCAATTACTCGGTGAGTATGGTTGTACCCTAATCAATGAAAGTAGTCTCTGACATAGATTTTCTCAATCTGCATTATCTATAGATGGAATTATCTCTCCACCTATCCAATATCACCTAGATCTTGGTATCAAACCAAAGATCTCAGCCTTGGTCTCCCACCAAGGATTTCTACCTCCCGGCATCTCGCCAATGGCCACTAATATTGGCATCTCACCAAGAGTCACTCTCTTGGAATCTCACCAAGAGTCACTCTCTTGGCATCTCACCAAGAGTCTCCCCCTCTTAGTATCTCACCAAGAGCATCTGGATCTCATCATATCACCAAGATCAACTTGGCCTCTTTCCAAGTAGCTTCCACCTGAAGTGGATCTAGAACTTCATATGCCTGTCTCTGTAGCCAAGTGAGGCTCAAGCCTCTGTGGTGCCYTGCTGCTCCTCCTCATGATTATCTGATGCTCTAAAGCCCCTACACCAACCCTCTGTCTCAACAAATCTGAAACTGAAGTTGTCCCGGGTGGACCAGTCACCCCTGATGATGGTGTCCATGAAAACTGAGTTTAATCTCCCTCTARATCACTACTATGAGTTAGTAGGTCCTCCTCAACTCTGTCTCCCTACCTGATGTTGGATGGTGTAACAACAGACAAAGTAGTTGTGAATGCACAATCTCTCACAAATTGTTCATTGAACTCAAGCTCATCTCTTGTCGTTGTTGAAACATCATGCAACTTCTTCTTCTTCTTGGGACATTGTCCTGCATAGTGACCCATCTTCCTATAAGCAAAGCATCTCATTGTGCTCATGTATCACTTCGGCCCACTGCTGCTCTCTCCTCCCTATGGTGGGGACCCAAACTTGGGACCTTGTCGACCTCCCCGACCGCTCTTATTCTTTCCCTTTGTCCAAAGATAAAGATCCTCATCACCTTGCACTGTTTGTTGTTGTTGTTGTCCAAAAGCCTCTACTACAAGTCTAGTCTCCTCCTGAACAAATTCATCCCACATCCTCTCCCATGTGGGCATGACCTCCTTGGAAACAATGCCATGAATGAATGGACCCCATGGTTTGGTGAATTTGTTTAAGGTTTTCCTCACCATAGAATATGGGTCCACCACCTCTCTAATGGTTCCAAGCTCATCTCTAATATGGGTGTATCGACCAAGGAAATAAGTGACTGTCTCATCCTGGACCATGTGAATTACCCTAATTCGATCATGAAGAACCATATTTTGATTCTCTTTAGAACTCTCATAAAGCTTGCATAGAGATGCCCACATCTCAAATGCCCAAGCTTTCCCAGTCAAGTGGGGAATGATGTGATCTTTCCCTGCATCACATATCATCCTCTTTGCTTTGTTGTTCCTCTTCCTGAAATCTGCTAACAATATGGGAGAAATAGCAGGGGGAACAAGAACAATTTCCTCAACTATATCCCATAGTTCTAGGTCCTCTAAGACAAAGACGATCCTGGCCTTCCAAGGCAACTAGTTTCTAGCTCCAACTAGCCTATCCTCCACACGCATATGAGATGCTGACATCATTTCCCACTACACTCACTTTGATGCTACAATTGCAAAAGAATGTTGCCTCACTCCTGTCAACACAGGTGTGAAAAGAGGCAAACAAACACCGACCTCACTCCTATAAATATAGGTGTGAAAATAGGTCGTGAAAAATCATCCTCACTCCTACCATGTAGGTGTGAAAAGAGGCTAACCAAAAGTCCACAAAATTCTCTACAACCCTCCACAAAAATATTCCAACAAGCTACCACTAAACTCTGTCAATGGTTGTCCACAAAATCTGCCCAAAAGGTGTCAAAAACAGTCCACTCATATCCTATCCAAAACTCAACAAAAATCAGCCACCAAGCTCTGATACCATGAACATGTGTGCCCTAGCTTGTTGATTTGATGGAGAAACCCTTGCACCACAATGTGCTCTCGTGTGTTTCCTCTCCACTAAAATTGTCCTCTGAGCAATCTGACCACTGCAAGACCTCCTTGCTAGTTGTGTGCCCTCCTCCTAACAAGAGAAACTCTACAAAATAAGTTGGGACCTAAGTCTTCATGAGCCCTCCATGTAAGGAGGCACCCAATATCTCCTCTCCCAATGCTTCCATTTGCATCCTCTTTCTCCTTCTCCTTCTCCTCAAGTGAACATAATAAGGAATGAATTAGCCTCCTTTGACCCTTGCGCCCTCCTTAAGGATCCATAAGGAAAACTAGTAAATGGGTGGATGAGATCATATCATATCATCATAAGTCAATGGTTGAGATCATCTCAATTAAATCTCAACTCAAAACCCACTTTACTTAAGTTTCCATAGTTTCAATTTATGTCTCCTAATTCACCCACAAAGTGAATTAATTGTCATTTTAGGCTAAAATGAACAAATTTCACTTTTGACTTAAATATCCTAATTCAAAGTGAAATTAGACATAAAGTACATAGTACAAGGTACAAATTACTTCCCACATGTTTTTAGAGGCTCATAAACACAAGGGAACCACTATCCAAGGTACCCAAATCTAAACAATTACTATGTTGGATGAAGGGTTGGTTGACCCTTATCATGAATGCCCATTATTTGAAACATTTTTCTTGAGGAAGGGTCAGTCAACCCTTTAAATGAATACCCCTTGATGTGAATACCATCCTTTAGGAAGTGTTATTCGAACCTTCTCCAAGTGACCCTCCTTAAAAATAATTTAATGAGGAAGGGTAAGCTAACCCTTCGAATAGATAACCTGCGATGTGAATACCATCCTTGAGGAAGGGTCGACCAACCCTTCTTTGTGCTTCTCCTCCATGAGAATACTATGCTAAACAAAGGGTCTGTCGATCCTTCCCCAGGATCCTCCTTATCCAAAACCTTTTCTTTATGAAGGTTTGAATCACTTTTCCATTGGATACCCCTTAACATGAATACCATCTTTCAATAAGGGTTGGTTGACACTTCTCCATGCTCCCCATCCATGAGAATACTATGCTTGAAGAAGGGTTGTCAAAAACTTCCACTAGATACACTGCAATGTGAATACCATCATTAAGGAAGGGTCATCTGACCCTTCTCTATTTTCATCCTATGTCCAATTATTATGTTGAAGGAAGGTTCAATCAACTCTTTCCTAGGACCCCCCTTATTCAAAATTTTTTCTTAAGGAAGGGTTGACTAATAGTTCCATTGGATACTCCTCGATGTGAATACCATACTTCAATAAGTGTTGGTTGACCCTTGTCCATGCTAAACCTCCATGAGAATACTATGCTTGAAGAAGGGACCTAAACCCTTTCATTATATACCAAACAATGTGAATTCCATCATTGAGGAATGACCGACCTGCCATTCATTGTACTCCTTCTCCATAAGAATACTATGATGGTGGAAGCATTGATCAACACTTTTTTAGGACCTACTTTATTTGAAAACTTTGCTTGAGGAAGGTTCAACTGACCCTTCCACTTGATTCAACTTGAGATAAATACCATCCTTGAGGAAGGAATCACCTACCCTTTCCTGTGATCCCCCTCCATGAGAATAATATGCTAGAGGAAGGGTCGATTGACCCTTCATTGGGATCCCCCTTATGTGAAAAATTTGCTTGAGGAAGGTTTGACCGACCCTTCCATTAGATACACCTAGACATGAATACCATCCTTCATGAATGGTTGATCAACCCTTCCACTAGATACACCTCAACATTAATATCATCCTTCATGAAGGGTTGTTGACCCTTCAAATAGATACCCTGTGACTCAAATACGTCTCCTGAGGAAGTGTTGATTGAACCATCTCCATGCACCCCTTTATGTTAAAACTTTGTTGGAGGAATGGCGGGCCAACCCTTCCATAGAATACCTTGCAACTTGAATACTCTCCTTGAGGAAGAGTTGGTTGACCCTTCTCCATGCTTCCCCTCCATGAGAATACCATAATTATGGAAGGATCATTCCATGCTTCTTCATGTTCCCCCTCCATGAGAATACTATAGTAGAGGAACGTTTGATTGACCATTCCCAGAGATCCCCATTATTAGAAAACTTTGCTTGAGGAAGGGTTATATGTCCCTTCCACTAGATACACCAAGATGTGAATACCATCCTCCAGGAAGGGTTGATCGAAAATTCTCCATGTACCTCTAATTGAGAATTCTTTTCTTGAAGAAGGTTCGGTTAAGGCTTCCAATGGATACCCCACAATGTGAATATTATCCTTGAGAAGGGCCAGCCAACCCTTCTCCATGCTCCCCCTCCATGGGAATAATATGTTGGAGGAATGGTCCATCGATCCTTCCATGGGACCCCCCTTACATGAAAACTTTTCTTGAGGAAGGTTCAATTGACTATCCCACTAGATACCCCTAAAAAAAATACCATCTTTCAGGAAGGGTCAGTCGAAACTTCCATTAGATACCCTATGATGTGGATAGCATCATTGAGTAAGGATTGACCGACCCTTCTCCATGCTCCCCCTACATGTGAATATTATGCCAGAGGAAAGGTCGATTGACCCTTCCTTGGGACCCCCTAAAAGCTAGAATTATATCACCATGCTACCTAGGTGGGTGGTAATGTTCTAATTTTGGATTTAAATATTTAGCTAATTTTCCATGGGGGTGAGGCGGAAAACCTCATATGGCTTATAAATAAGAAATTTTTCCATGGGTTCAGGGAGTTGTTTGAGATTGTATTGAAATGTTGTTAGACTGTAAACCTGAGGTGGTAAGCCCTAATCTATTAAATGAATCCTGAATACATGGTCAATCATTTGATTCTAGGAGGAGTTGGCACAACTGAAAACTCTCATATTGGTATTGATCTCTTTATTAAAGTGCATAGCTTACCTCACAAGTCTAGTGGATGAAGTCACCAACACTGATACATATTCTACATTTTCATTTTTTTCAATGCTCTTGTTTGTGATCCCACGCAACTTAGGGGTCGTATGGAAAACTTCCAGGTGGAAAACAATGGACCCAAAGTGGGTAGTAAAGGAAATAAAATTGGAATATTAGAAGCTCAATTGGAAAATTCAAGCATTCCCTTGACAAGGATAATTATTTGTTATTGTGTAATTCTGAATATGATATGGATTTATTATGAAATTTTCTCACATGTTGGTTATATGAAGCTAATGGTTGTGATGTTAATTGGTTAGAGTTGTATATGAAACGTCTCATTGAATTGACATACCTTGTTGGAATGCTATAAATGACCAACCTAGTTGTTGGATTTGATTATTTATATGGCTTTGTGGAATAATTCCTTTGGTCAAATTTGCAAATGTATAAAATAGTTAATAACTAGAAATGAGAGTGTAGAGTGTGTTTACTTAGGTATGGAATGTTGTATCACACTAATTTTTACATATGTATGCTAGCATGGAAAATAAAGGATTCATGGAGAGAGCAATGTATAGGTGCAACCTTAACTTGTAGTAGTAAAAAACCACTCATAAAGGCATATGGGAAAGAATGATAACATGAAAAATATGTTTTGAGGGTAAGGAATCTAAGTTAGGGTTGATCCTTTCTTCTTACCAATCCCATACATTCCACATGGAAGAAAAAATGTCCATATGGGTAACTAACGCATAGTGTTTCTCTATTGTTGGAATGTTAATTTCTCATTGCTTCTTTGTTTTTGATATATTAAGAAGTAGATAGAAATAAATTATTGATAATTGTTTGTGAATTTATGGCACCATCCGTTTAATATGATGATGCATACAAAGTGTTTGTATAAATGTATGTATGATGTTTCTTAGTTCTTGCATGTTGCAAAAAGATTCATGATACCTATAGGTATAACCATCTTGTAAATAATTGAGTGATGGAACGAATTGAGTAAGCCCAATCGCTACCATGCTTTGTATGGAAATTTTGTAATCCATTTATTGAGAAAAACAATGTGTTGTGCAAATTGTTTCCTTAGTTAACAATATTCTTTCATGTATGAAATTTCTTTGGAAAATTAGTTTGTATGGGTAGAATTATTGATGCCCAACAATTAGCACTCTTATTCCACAATTGGTAAAATGAATTGGATATGCTAGACATTATGCACCCTTGAACTCTGTGTTTTCACAAGGGAAGAAAGCAAATAGAATGGATAACTTGTTACATACAAATTACCATTTCTTACTCATTGTTATTGCTGGTAGATGATACAAATTGGGGGTGCAAATTGTTGTCATTGTTGATAACCATATTTATGGCATTTGTGCTTGGGAAAAATAAATTGGTCAAACAATTTGGTTGGGTAATTTGTTGCCCGTAGCTCACAACTTTGTTTATTGCCTTGTGCATGGGTCAAATGATTTAAGATGGACCAATCATTGCCCATTGTTGATACTTATCGTTTGCATATTTGCTTGTGAATGGAAAGGTTTGTAAAGGTCATTAATGTTTCCCAAATTTAACTCTCTCTTTCCATTTGAGTCTTGTTATGTAAAACACATTGAGTATGTAGAGTATTTCATAGCTTTGGGACATGTAATTGATAGGACTAACATAGATCCATATTAAACCTGGATCTATCAAGCACTAAGAGGGGTCAAATTTCTTGAGGTGTAATTTTTTTATCATTTAATATAAAAGAATTAATACATGACCTGGAATTAAATGATAAAAGAATTTACAACTTAAGAAACTTGATCCCTCTCGATGTGTGATAGATATAGGTTTAAGATGGATCTGTGTTATATATTCTTTTATATATTGTCACATACATAAATGACAACATCTATGTCATATTAGGTTGTAGAGAACCTCGCTACTCTCTATGTAATGAATATGGTCAATGTATGTTGTGTTTGTATGAAGTTAATGCCTAGATTGGGTGATGTCGTTGACACTAAATTTAGATAAAGGAAATCAATTGCATCAAGGCTAAAACCATGCCCAAGAGGCAGTGCTTGGCTCTATAAGTATAAATGGTTTATTGAATTATTTTGTTTGTTTTGGATATGCATATATTGTTAACAAAGTCTATGTGAAAATCACTTAAATTTTTACCTAGATTGGTATGTCTGGTACGTTTACATTGATAGAAAAGTGTTTGTGGAAATGGTACAAATAGTCTTAGTAAGAATCCAACCATGTTATTTCATACTTTTTCAGTGGATTTCAGCTTGCAATTGATATGGGAAATCTCAAATTGAGATTTTGATGGGAGCATCTTGTAAATAATTAAATTTTCATTACGTTGTATTTATTTTTTGTTGATTGTTTATTTATTTTTTCTCAATTGCTTGTAAAAGAGAAAGATGTTGCCTATGGGCATTGGATTTGTTCTACATTCTTGAATGGAAAATAATATCTATGGTAATTTTCTACAACTATATAGACGGTAATATCATTATGTGTTTGCAGGATTAAATGAATTGCTTATGTTGTGGAAGTTGTCATATATGCTTTGGAATTGGATTATGTTTTTCCCTAAACAAAGCCCCAATGACATACTAATCTACAACAAATCTTGAAAACTTACCACATGATCAAGAAGGATTTTTTCTAGGAAGGTCTTAAAACTGATGTTCAAAAGTTGATGTGTGATTGTTTGGTCTACCAATAGAATAAGGGAGAGAAAATCAAGACACCAGGTCTCCTACAACCGTTAGCTATACCAAGTCAACACTGGGAAGAAGTTCCAATGGATTTTATTACATGTTTACCCAAATCCGAAGGAAATATTGTCATCGTGGCAGTGTATCGACTGACAAAGTATGCCCATTTTTCTCTCTTTATCATCCTTTTAAAGCAAGTACAGTAGTCATAACATTTATGCAAACAGTTCAAAAGCTATGTGGAGTCCCCAAGATTATTGTAAGTGACAGAGATCTAATTTTCACTAGAAATTTTTGGATTGGATTATTTTTTTGTTTGGGTACTCAATTGAGTCACAATTCATCTTACCATCTTCAATCTGATGGGAAAACTGAGATTGTGAATAAATTTCTAGAAGAATATATTCGTTGCTTTGCATCTAATAAACAGACACAATGGGTCAAGTGGCTTCCCTTGTCGGAATGGTGGTACAACACATCCTTCCATACTTCATAAAAAATTTCCCCATTTTTGGAACTTTATGGACATCATCCTCCATCCATTACATCACCATTGAAAAGGAATTCAAAGGTTCAAGTAGTGGGGGACCACATAGGGAACTAACAAGAGGTTCTCAAGCTACAAAAGGAAAACTTGGTTATGGTACAAAATAGGATGAAACTGTAACGACCTTCCCCGTTAAGACAACAAACCTGTAGCAGGTGCAATTTTTTTTTTTTTTTTTCTCTTTAGGTGTGTGTGCGTGTGTAGAAGTAACCACACACTTGACTCTCATCGCCCTTTGACAACCAACACGACGCAACCACGATGTTCATCACAAGAAGACTAAGGGAACACGACGAGTAACTGCAAATCATGTACAACCGTAGGCATAAGGTGCACCACGCAAACATTTAGCGCCAAGTAAACTGACCACCCGCCCGTCCTACCCGGCAAGGTTAGGATCTCCAAGACAACTATCAATGCTCAAGTCCAGAATTCATCTGATTTATTTGACCATTTAAAAACTCAAGAACAAGGAAGTACATTCCCATAACCCAATCAATTCTAGACTCAAGATTAAAATAACAATTAAAATACTCTATCATAATGCAAATTAAAACATTCAAATACTCATTATACACATATATTCATAATGAAAACAATTAATATGTAATAATTAATACTAATTACTAATTCCAATATATTAATAAGTATTTTTAAAAACACTCCCCATTAATACATAATGTGCAATGATTAACACRCATTTAATAATATATATTCCAATATACSTTTATTCTCTACTATCAATAATAATTCCAATGTAGTAATAAAGATCTTTCAACGTTACCTCATTAATATATAATGTGTATTGATTTAACACAATGATAATATATATCCCAATATATAATTATCCTCTACAATCAATAACAATTCCAATATCTATTATTTACAGTCCGTTATTTCAATGTCAATGACTTTTGTTAACATTATACAAGAGACACTATTTTGGTCCATGTTCCATTCTATTCCAAAACATGAATAGTTTATGATTTTATGTATCCTTTATGATAATGCACGTGTATTAATTTATATATAAAGGTGGATTTATATTGTACGGGTAACTCGAGTTGGAATAATTAAGTACAAGTAATATTTTATCAAACGACTTCAACTGGCACATAATACCATCGACAGGGAGAGAGTGACTACTTATGTAGCAGAGTGTACGTATGGGAAATTGTTTTCTCAGGTAGCTTCTCTTAA
>JASDQU010739829.1:32827-44353 GCA_032191745.1 Picea mariana
AGCCTCTACAGTTCATGTAGAGGCTTATGATCAGTGTGGATAACTGTCTCCTTCCTGAGAATGTAATGCCTCCACTTACGACAAGATTGTACAATGGAGTACATTTATTTATCATAAGTGGGGTACTTACGGATGGTATCTAATAGTGTCTCACTATGATAGGACACACGATGTCCATGCTGGGTGGGAATTATTCCCACAACATAGTTTGAAGCATATGTCTCAATCTCAAAAGGCTACTGCAGGTCGGGTAATGAGAGCACTGGGGCTGAGCACAAGTGTTGCTTCAAATCATCAAATGCTTTATGTTGTGACTGGACCCACATGAATTTGTCCTTGCCACCACCCCTGAGCACTTGGATAAGGGCCCATGCAATGTGGGATAATCCCAACACGAACTTGAGATAGAAATTGACAAGGCCTAATAAGATCTGAAGCTCAGTGAGTGTGGTTGGGGTTGGCCAGTCATGGATGACCTGGATCTTGGCTGGATCGACATGCACCCCATGCTCATCAATAATGTAGCCTAGGTATTGGACCCTGTTCATTCCAAAGGAGCATTTTTCCAAATTTGCATATAGCTTGTGTTTTCGTAGAGTGTGCAGAACCTGTTGAATATGTTGCAAGTGTTCTACCCAAATCTTGTTGAAGATGAGGATGTCATCCAAATATGCCACCATAAAATAATTGGTGAAAGGCCATAATATATCGTCCATCATCCTCATGAAAGTTGCTGGGGAATTTTTCAAGCCAAAGGGCATGACCAACCATTCAAAAAGACCTTCTTTGGACTTGAAGGCAGTCTTCCATACATCAGTCTGCTCTATTTGGACCTGGTGGTAGTCGGACTTCAGGTCAATCTTACTGAAGTATTTTCCCCCCTTGATTTGGTCAAGGAGATTGTCAATTCGGGGAATTGGGTACTGGTTCATGACTATGATTTTATTTAGGGCCCGATAACCAATGCAGAGTCTCCAAGTCCCATATTTCTTCTGCACAAGAATGATGGGGCTTCCATAAGGTGATGAGCTTGGTTGGATTTTCCCCTTTTTGAGTATCTCTTGGATCTGGTGCTTGATTTCCTCACTTTCTGAAAGAGAGCGATGATAAACTATCCCATTGGGTAGCGGTGCGTCAGGGGTCAAATTGATTGAGTTCTTGACTTGATAGTGCATAGGTACCCATGCGGGTGAGGAGAAGTTGTCTTGTATTCTTCCACGACCTTATCCACTTGCTTCTACTGCGAGGAGAGACTTTTCGCCGAGGCCCTAGATGTGGCTGCAACCTTCCTCTCACTTTGAGCGTGAATCATGAAGAATACAAAATTTCTGGTCTGAGAGATGATCTTTCTGCATTTCTTGGAAGAGATCAAGGAAATGGTAGTAGGTGGGACTACCTCGGGTATCCTGTACAATTTCCTATCCAAAGTAATAATAACACTACAAGGCCTAGACTCATATAGTACAACATGATGTTTCCATAAATAAGGTTGGCCCAAAATAACATCACAAACTTCAAGGGGGGCTACATCACACAATACCTCATCTTTGAAGGGTTTGATGCTATAGGGCAGGTGTCATTGTTGGTTGACACAAAGATCTCTCCCTTGGTGGAGCCATCCGATGGTGTACAACTGTGGGTGTGGTGTTTTTAGTAGATCCAACCACTTGATGACCTCCACTGATATGAGGTTCTTTTGGCTACCTCTATCAATGATGAAGTGCAATGGAGTACCCTTCACCCACATCTGTGAATGAAAGAGGCACTCACCTTCCTCTAGTTCATCAGGTTCACCGAGATGGACCTTGGTGGTAGCAATGGTGGCACTGGGTTCTGCATCAATGATCCATCTCCCTTTTTCTGGTTATGACTTAGAGTCAAAGTCCACATATGATTCAAAGGATTTCACCTCGGCCACGAATGACTACTTTGAGTGACAGTCAATGGTGTTATGCCAGGGGCTCTTATGGAACTCATACCACTTCCTAGTGTCTTTCTTTATCTTCCCATTGCCCTTATTTGTTTGTGGTTTAGAATAGTTGTCTTGAGGTTATCCATCCTTGCTCTACCCTTTTTCTATGGGTTGGGGATGCCTTTTCCCTGCTTCTTTTGTGAGGGGTTTGCAGACCCAAACTTCCACATCTTTTGTTTAAGCTTCTGCTCGATTTTGATAGCATATCGATAGGCTGCGTCCAAGGACAAGATGTCTAGAAAATCCATTTATGTTTGGATGTATCTATGCATACTGTCACGGTACTTGAGAACCATATGTCACTTAAAGTCTTTGATACCTAGCTTGGTGCACAATGTATGGAAGACATTAGTGAACTCTGACACTGTTTGGTCCCTTTCCTGCCCTAGTGTGGTCCATCTTGTATATAAGTCATCATAACTTCCAACATGGTAGTATTGTTCATTAATAGCATCCCTAAAATAATCCCAAGTGGGTGTGACTACAAATAATGTAGATCCTTCTGTTTTATTTTTCTCACAGAAGTCTCCCACCAATCTTTGACATGGGGGATGATATTAAGGAGCACACATGTAATATTTTTTCTATTAGAAAAGTTATGAATAGAAAAATACCCTTCTAGAAGCTTTAACCATTTGTCTACAACATCTGCATCTATTCGAACTTCAAATATAGGAATTCCAAAATTGATCTATACCTTGAAGGGGGCGGTGCCTCCACTCGAGGAAGATGCATCTCTTGTTGGAAGTCATCGAAGGATTTGCGCAAAATTATCCATCATCTCGTTCCTCTGTCTCATGAGGGATTCTTTGAGCAATAGTTTAAAGGGATCTCATACCCTGCCATCTCTCTTTTCTTCCCCCATGGGAAGTCATTGGGTTCGATGAGGCCGATCTTGCAAAGGCTCAATTGGTTCAAGTCCCAACTTCTTATACCCTGAACTCATTGGGGACGTGCATAGAGAAACAAATGAAGAGAAGAACGCTCTGATACCACTGATCTGTATTTATGAGTGGAACAAAATAAAACATAGATATATAACATTCACAAAGATATCCAGAGAAAAATAACAAAGATACAGTGAAACTTAACTTCTATTCAATAAATAAATCTGTTGAAATTGTAAAATTAAGAATGAAACAATATTGCTCAAATGGTGGTAGCTAATCTATGAGAAGAGATGCACTGGCTACACACATTCACATAAGAACATTACAATGAGTCCTCTAGGCATTTTTAGCATCAAGAAGCAATCATAAAACCCTAGACATCTAAAAACCTAACCCTAGGAGATGAGGTGCCAAAAGTCATGTGGGTCTTGATGGGGTAAGTTGGTACATGAACTTCCTGAGGTCGTAACTTTTGCATATGATCTCCAATTTAGGCGGATGATAGCTCGTTGGAAAGGTCTATTTGAGTAATACACATTTTTTTGTCACACTCTAACTTCGTTTATAGTGTGACTATGGCAAGCTAAAAAAATGTTGTTTAGGGCCTCAAAACGACCCTGAAAATTTAGGACTCGAAAAGATAGAAACAAATTGCCAAGATGAAAATTGCATGTGAGCTAGTAGGAAGAGGTGGGTGGCCACTGATATCCACCTAGATCAAATTAGAAAGAATTTATAGGAAAAATGAGACATTTCCTAAATAACCCATCTATCTCTCTTTTGAGGTCTGTGATTTATTTTTTCATAGCTAATTTGGTCATCTATAGTTTTTAATCTCATTCTTAGCATAAGAACATAGTCTTTAGAACTAGAGAGGCGGTTATTTCATGAGAACATGGTAAGAATGAGAGAGTTCAAATGAGAGTGGATAATGTGTAGTAACCATACATGAAAACGAAAGAGCCAATTTGAATGAACATGAAAAAGCCAATTTGATTTAGCATGAAAGAAGATTTCTCAATGATAGAGGAGGTTTTGATTCCCATAAGGATGGAGTCTCTTACACTCCTTCCTCCTACTGTACTCAAACCTCATGCCCTAATAGCTATGGAAGGTGTACTTCTCCACCGACCACCACATGCATTCAATGATTAATGGTAAACAAGTTTCAATAAAGCACATGATAATAAGGAAAATATTAAAGGTTACAAAACTTAAGCAACTTGGATTATTTATTTTTCCCTTGGGCCCCTTTTCTCTTCCCCTCTAGTGTACTCATAGCCCCTCTCATGTCCTCCATAGCCAACTTGGACATTTATATTAATTTTTTAAATAATCTTTACATATGTTATGCATACCATGGAAAACATATCACATGGTACCTAGAAAGAATAATTCCACAGTTACATTCCTAGCCATTCACTAGTTAGGCCTTAGTCTTTAGCTCCACACTAGGAATCCATACAAGATATTTACATCATTTAAACATAAGGTGATTTTATTTAATATCATATAGCTCAAATCCTGTCAGTATCCACTTTTTAACAATTTATACATAATTCAATCTAATACATCAAAAGAGTCAAAGGTGAGATATTATATTATGACCACCATTTCCCAGTGGAGAATATCAATGACAAGAAAAATAAATGATATTGTGAAGTTATGGTGGCATTCTAACAAATTGTTCACGCATAGGGTTAAGATAAGAATGTTATTGATAGTGAATATAATGAATCATTTAAGTCAATAATATTCAAATGAAAGTGGTTTGAAACCTTTCATAGATCCTATGCAATGATAAATGAAAATACCCATCTCCTTTCAAATGACTAAATTAAATTTTATCAAGTAAAAATTATCCATATGTGTGGCCAAGCCATTGAAATCAAGCGTTCTTTCACCCAAACATTTTAATTAGAAGAAATGGCTTTTTATTCTAATGTGGATTATGTAGAGAACAAAAATGAAGGTAGAAATATAAATGGAAACACTCACATAGAGATATTGTAACTGTAACACACCCAACCCCTTGAGTAAATTTTAAGGGATGAGGTATTATAATTTCACTTCTTCTTAGACATATCGAGGTCTATTCTCGAGGGCACCAATGTCTCCTACTCGTTAAGATATTTCCAACGATTGTAAGTATGCCCAAATTTGATCTCAGAGTCAAACGTTATGGCCTCCCAAATTTCTCGGGTCTCCATTGGCCAAGACCACCTCACTGACATGTGGAATCCATGAGGCCTCCAAATACCCAGGTCATCTGACGTGGCATTTTCCATGTGGCTTACAGATCCAAATTTTTGACCCCACGGGACCTCATGTTTTCGTCGTCAATAATTTTATTCCCACGGGTTACAAATTTCTCCAACGAAAAGTTCTGATGACTCATAGTTAATCACATCCCTTCCTAGATTCGACGGTTCATAAACCTCTCATCCAATAAATTTAAGTGAGTCAACGACTCCAAATTGTGCAGGGGTAACACCCTCCCATCTAATGTTTCTCGATCTGATGATCCTCGTGCTTATCATCCAATGACTTTGGTTGATTTAGTGATTGTAACAGACATAACGATTAACATCCACCCTTCCATTCTTCTATGCTTTGAAAACATTACACCTGTATCTACAGATCAAATTCATTGGCTACAAATCCAACAATTTTCATCACGTCATCAACATCTCCATCGTCATCGACATTCTTAGCCAACACATAGCCTTGTCATCCCTTCCATCTATGAAGAACGACCCGGATCTCTTGACCCATAGATCTAACGGTTGGAAATTTTGAATGACCATCCAATGGTCTGGACCCAACATTGAACACCCTTAACCTTATGACGAACCAGGTGTTGACACCTATTGTCCTCTGGATGTGTCAGTATACCATGTCACTCATGATGTCACCACCCATTCTATAACCTATAAATGGTTCTTCAAAAATCTATAATGGAGATTAACTCTGACCCACCACTGATCAATGACTCTCATTACATCATTGATACCTTCATCGTTGAAGACATTCTTAACCATCACATAGCCTTGTTGACCTTTCAAACTTCGAAGGACAATCCAGATTTTCTCATATTTTTACCTGCGAGTGCCAACTCCTATTGACACATAGAAACATCTCTGCAAGACATGTGGCACCTCACCACCTGATACATGGCATCCATATTTCCCATAGAAGCGCACTTATAGGTGCAAAATCACTATGCCACGTGGTACCTTCTATGCTCGACACATGGAACTGTCCATGTCATCCTCTTGAGTCCTTAATTAAAGAAGAGTTTTAAGGCCCTTCTCACCCAATGGGGTCCACGCTCGACCCCTCATCCAATCGACTATAACTACACGTCATCCTAAGGGACATGTAATCTTCCATGTGGGTATTCATCATCATCATGATTTCATCGTACTCCTTTATTTCCCTTCGAGAAGGATCATAGATCGAGAAGCTAAGGTCTCTTCTCAGACTCTACCTAATCTATGGTTAAAATCACCCTTCAGAGTCTTACCATCAGAGTGCTTACACCATGACATCCTAGGCTACTCTGAGTGACAAACTCTGACGAAAAGAACTACTTTGGATCTGACATTTCAAATCCTTTCCTGCAGACACTATGATAGATCTAACGACTTGGGTTTGTTCTTGGAGCTCTTCCCTCAAGGTCCCTCATCAACCCCATGTGCAAGAATTTCGACAACCTAATATTTGAACAACGGTGGAGATATCTCCACCCACAGATACTACGATCGATAATTAAAGTTCTCATTCAAAGGTTTGATCTAGATAGGGACCCACTCCCAATTCCTTCGACCAATTATAGGCTGCCATGCATTACCCTTGGGTATGTGGAAATTCCCTGTCAGCATGATGTCAGAAAGATGTCACCTTTCCTCTTAACCTCACTTAAACGAGACCCTACATAGATATATGACTGAGAATTGATCTCACCTTTACTCCGATTAATGATCCATATTATCCCTCGGGTCCTTTTCATCAGAGTGCCTTCACTCTGGTTCTTTGGGGTTACTCCGACTGTTATCCTCCGACCAATAGTTGGGATCTTTTGGCCTTTGATCTTCCAATAGATCAACGTTCTTGGGTACATATTCTACATGCATCACATCCTACTTCGAAAAAGGGTCATGATATACTTGCTACATCGATCCAATGATAATGATTCCTTCATGATCGAAACATAAATTCTTCGTCAGGGATACATTCTGATCAAGGGTCAAAATCATTTCACTGCTTCAAATCAACAACTATGATTCAACCCACTCAAAATCTAGGATTTTTGTATGGTAATAGCTCAAAATTGGACTTAACTTCTCAGGAATTCTTCCAATATATTTCTCTAAGGCTTACCAACCCTTTAGGGACTCTCATCAAGCCCCGAAAACCACTAAGGCCTTCCTTCCCCATCACTTAGGTGGAGGTTTATGTTTCTGCAAACTTCCCATATCAATACAAGGGGTTACACCGGTGATATGAGGTTCTCTAATTCATACATATACCTTTCTTAGGATCTTAGAAAATTCAATGTGTACCTCATGGAACCTATACCCATTCCTCCTAGAACATATCTCTTATTTTTGGTTTATAAGCCTGTTTTCTTTTCTAGGAATCACATAACAAAAACACCCTACTACACACACAAGAGGGAAAAATATATCCAGGAGGTCATTCATAGGAAGAAATCATTGTTTCAATTAATTTACACAGAGTAGGAGATGCTTATCTATTATAGGTTATAGTGGGCCAACTGACTGTGGGTGTTCTCCTTTCCACCCAGACATAGGCTCTGTATGCTTAGTTACTTCGGCAGTAGGCCACCCCTGTGCCAAACCATGATACCACCAGGGAGTCTCTCTCATATTCTCAAGGAGATCGTCAGGTGCAGGTTACGCTCCTTCATATCACTCTTAGTCAATATTTTCTCATACCCATCTAGCCTAGGCCTTTCCGAGGTTTATCAGACGCTCTTTTTCATCAAGCTCGTGGACTTCTTAGCTCAGGTTGGGATCTAGGATTTCCAACTAGACTTGTAACCAAATTGTGAGTGAGACTCATGTCTCTCATCCCACACTAGGCCTCTCATTCCCTTTCCTTATTCCTCCTCCGTTAAAAAATCCTCTGCCCCCTAATACCCCTTGGGAAGGTTCTCGACCTGTACCCTATTTTTCCTTCCATCGAAAGGAAGGTCGTGGGTCAATCATGGGGACCCATGGTGACCTTTCCTATTTTCCTTTGGCTAAAAGTATAGGTCAATTCAAGCAGTCTCCACATACTTCCATTCGTTGAGGGTGGTTGGTTGCTCAACCACCGACCCTTCCTCATTAACTCATTTTCCTTGAAATCAAAGTTAAGGGAAATATCTTAATATTTCCAATTCAAATATCTCAGCAAGGAGGATTGGGTCATCTTATCATGATGAACTTCCTCTAAATGC
Organism: Picea mariana; assembly: GCA_032191745.1. Lineage (NCBI taxonomy): Eukaryota > Viridiplantae > Streptophyta > Pinopsida > Pinales > Pinaceae > Picea > Picea mariana. Next base: position 41,157 of record JASDQU010739829.1, read on the forward strand.
TTCCTCACTCTTACCTCTAGTGGTATCATGTTCAACACTTTTAAGGCTTCACCCCATAGTTAGCTGATTGGAATTTTCAAATAAAACAATAACACATTTACAATATTTACATGCCATCACATGGCAATCATTAACTATGATTAGTTACATATAATCAGGTTTTAGAAATGGGTTGTTACAATCCCCCCCCCTTCAAAGGAACACCATCCTCAGTTTTCTTTACTCCTCAACAAGACATCCGTGCCTTCTTCTTTTAGTTCTCTCAGCAATGGTATTCCTCTTCTTGGTCTGGTTTTTTCCCAAACTCTTGGAATTTAACACATGCCTACAACAATTTCAAATAGAAATCATATTAACCTCGATTTTTATGTAAAAACATTTTATTGTTGTCCATAGTTAGAGCGGAATTTTACAATCATAATAATACTTATCTATGCGGTTTATAGTTTTGCATCCAAATGATTGTCTCATTAACTTGGCTCAATGCTTTCCTTTGTTGAATTTTCAATTTTCAGATATGATAATTATTTCCTTATGATTTCAAACAAAATTTAATGCCACTATTATCATAGAATAATTACACACTTAAAATCTCAACCAAAATAAATTTACAGCAGAAACAACATAATCATAGAAAGATAGCCATGCACAATAGACACGATGTTTTATCCTGGAAAACCCAACCTTGGGAGAAGACCCAACAATTTTTCTTAAGAATAATTCCACATAATAAGTACACCACCATCAATATGAAGGAACCCAACACATAAATAATTTCTCCCTTGTATGAGGAACAACCCTCAAAGATAGCGAACCCTAGACAAGATAACACACCTCAAAATTTGCGCAACTAGCAACTGCAATTGCAACTGTAATTGGCAATTGCAACTATAAAATGCAACTGGGACTTGCGCACTTGATGAGAAGAGTTGTGTGATGTGTCAAAATGAAATGATCTAGCCTTTATTTATATAGTTTGAGCCGCCGTTAATTTACTTGTGGGGTCGACTTGTACTTTTGTCTTCAATATCTTCTTTAATGATTTCCGAGGTTTCATCAATGGTTTGTCTTGTCTTCTTGGAATTTCTTCTTCACTAGAAAATTTTTTCATGAGCCTTTTTGATGTATCATCTCCTCACATGCACACCTAATTAATATAGGGATCTAATGTTGAGAATATCCACTGAGAATCCCCTCATCACAAGAGGTCTCTTGAGCCTACATATTCAACATTAGACTAGACTTGTAAACAAGTCAAACATGCCTTATAAAAAACAGATCACTCCATCTTGGAGTAGGCAATGTGAGAGCATCTTGAGTATTTTTCACTCCTTTTCAAATTAGCATGACAAATAGGAGTAAGAATTCCCATGGGCCATTCACCACTAGACAAATCAGAATGGCCCCGTGAGTGAATGTATCATTCTCCCTTGGTCAAATTAGCATGAACAATCTGGGAGAATATCTTCTCGATGTTTCTAACTAGAGAAACATAAACATCCTTGACACACCCATTGTGTGCATGATCCAAATCAGGATGTTAACAAAATTTTAGATACCCCACTGAATCTTACACATGAGTTATCAAAGTATCACCTTCCTTGTGATCACTCACCCTCTAGGCTCAGGGTCGGATATCCCCTTCTCTACTATACAATCTCTCAGGTGATCCATCTTTCTTAGTGAGGTTTTCTCGCACAAGAAGAGTTTTAGAGAATTCACTGAGTCTTACAGTTGAGGCATCCCTCATGCTTTCTCTATCGAGGTGTCCCTCTGTCTTTCTCTACCGAAAGCGTCCCTTCATCCTGTGTCACCATGACACATCATTCTATGGGGATCATGTCTTAGCATGGGGTTCTCATGTCACTATAGTATCCTTTTTCCATGCTTTCCAGCTTTGACATCCATCATTTGTCCTCCTTGAACAGATATTTCATGTCACCTATATCACATTCATATAGGAAATTCGTGAGATACTTTCATTAGTTTTCAATCAAACTTATTTTTAAACATGTTACCTACATATTTTTTTATAATTCACATTTCGATCTGTTCCATACATGAACCTGATTCCACAAGCCTAATATTTCTTTCTCATGGTAGTTTGGCTCTTTTATAATTAGCAAGCATTGTTCTTCCTTATGGACTTACAACACTTCCATTTCCAAGACCCTTCTTCCTGCAATTTCAACTTCAATAATCCAAACAAATTGTTAGTTCTCATGCACATTATATTTATATTTCACACTTGCAGTGATTTCCAAACAATTTTCAGAATTGTGCATACTAACAACTAAATCATTTTTATTTATTCAATGATATAGAGCAACAAGAAATATAATTCCTTACAAATGCATCATTTCAGCATACCAAAATTTTCCAAATGCAACTCAACATTAAATGGATTTAATTAATGTGCCAATGCCCATGGTCACATTCACACACAATGCGCCATTGCATTAATTTTCATATTACTACTTTTTCATTTTAGGCACTCTTTCCATGGTGTGTTGGGTCTCAACCAACCTCTGACCACATGGATTCTCTATCCACATTCATTATTACAACAAAAGTATATTTTTATGCTTTTAGCTGATCGTGACCTCAAATCAACATACATTTTATGAGATTAATTTTTTTATATGAATGAAATCAAGCATTATTTCTCCTCTGGTAACCAGGGTGCCAACATTTACGACCACCCGATTTCTCTCTTTCCATTCTTTAATTCTAGTATAACATTGGAAGAACTGTCTTCCATAATGAGCAGTCCATTACCTACCCCTTCATGAAAATGTGCATTTCCTCAATGTATTCAATTTTGTGTGCTTCTTATGAGCACCCTTGTCCCCAATCATTCCCGATTGGTAAAAGTGTTCATGATACTTTAATCATGAATTTTTTTGCAAGGCTCTCAATCATCCTTGGCTGTTAGAGGCTCCTCCATCTATCCTTCAGGTTCTTCTTTCCCAATCATACCCTTATTGGATATCAATGGCATACAACAGTCACTCAAAATCACATTCATATCATTAATATAATAAAATATCTCAGAAGGGATTCTTACCCAATCCCTTCATGCCATATGCCACACTAGTATGAAAAATATTTATACATGTTCTAGCTACCAACACCCTCTCTGATATTACCTCATTAGAGGTGCTTCATGTTGATTTTTCATATTATAAAAGTTATTA
>JASDQU010739829.1:44373-64199 GCA_032191745.1 Picea mariana
AATAACACATTTACAATATTTACATGCCATCACATGGCAATCATTAACTATGATTAGTTACATATAATCAGGTTTTAGAAATGGGTTGTTACAATCCCCCCCCCTTCAAAGGAACACCATCCTCAGTTTTCTTTACTCCTCAACAAGACATCCGTGCCTTCTTCTTTTAGTTCTCTCAGCAATGGTATTCCTCTTCTTGGTCTGGTTTTTTCCCAAACTCTTGGAATTTAACACATGCCTACAACAATTTCAAATAGAAATCATATTAACCTCGATTTTTATGTAAAAACATTTTATTGTTGTCCATAGTTAGAGCGGAATTTTACAATCATAATAATACTTATCTATGCGGTTTATAGTTTTGCATCCAAATGATTGTCTCATTAACTTGGCTCAATGCTTTCCTTTGTTGAATTTTCAATTTTCAGATATGATAATTATTTCCTTATGATTTCAAACAAAATTTAATGCCACTATTATCATAGAATAATTACACACTTAAAATCTCAACCAAAATAAATTTACAGCAGAAACAACATAATCATAGAAAGATAGCCATGCACAATAGACACGATGTTTTATCCTGGAAAACCCAACCTTGGGAGAAGACCCAACAATTTTTCTTAAGAATAATTCCACATAATAAGTACACCACCATCAATATGAAGGAACCCAACACATAAATAATTTCTCCCTTGTATGAGGAACAACCCTCAAAGATAGCGAACCCTAGACAAGATAACACACCTCAAAATTTGCGCAACTAGCAACTGCAATTGCAACTGTAATTGGCAATTGCAACTATAAAATGCAACTGGGACTTGCGCACTTGATGAGAAGAGTTGTGTGATGTGTCAAAATGAAATGATCTAGCCTTTATTTATATAGTTTGAGCCGCCGTTAATTTACTTGTGGGGTCGACTTGTACTTTTGTCTTCAATATCTTCTTTAATGATTTCCGAGGTTTCATCAATGGTTTGTCTTGTCTTCTTGGAATTTCTTCTTCACTAGAAAATTTTTTCATGAGCCTTTTTGATGTATCATCTCCTCACATGCACACCTAATTAATATAGGGATCTAATGTTGAGAATATCCACTGAGAATCCCCTCATCACAAGAGGTCTCTTGAGCCTACATATTCAACATTAGACTAGACTTGTAAACAAGTCAAACATGCCTTATAAAAAACAGATCACTCCATCTTGGAGTAGGCAATGTGAGAGCATCTTGAGTATTTTTCACTCCTTTTCAAATTAGCATGACAAATAGGAGTAAGAATTCCCATGGGCCATTCACCACTAGACAAATCAGAATGGCCCCGTGAGTGAATGTATCATTCTCCCTTGGTCAAATTAGCATGAACAATCTGGGAGAATATCTTCTCGATGTTTCTAACTAGAGAAACATAAACATCCTTGACACACCCATTGTGTGCATGATCCAAATCAGGATGTTAACAAAATTTTAGATACCCCACTGAATCTTACACATGAGTTATCAAAGTATCACCTTCCTTGTGATCACTCACCCTCTAGGCTCAGGGTCGGATATCCCCTTCTCTACTATACAATCTCTCAGGTGATCCATCTTTCTTAGTGAGGTTTTCTCGCACAAGAAGAGTTTTAGAGAATTCACTGAGTCTTACAGTTGAGGCATCCCTCATGCTTTCTCTATCGAGGTGTCCCTCTGTCTTTCTCTACCGAAAGCGTCCCTTCATCCTGTGTCACCATGACACATCATTCTATGGGGATCATGTCTTAGCATGGGGTTCTCATGTCACTATAGTATCCTTTTTCCATGCTTTCCAGCTTTGACATCCATCATTTGTCCTCCTTGAACAGATATTTCATGTCACCTATATCACATTCATATAGGAAATTCGTGAGATACTTTCATTAGTTTTCAATCAAACTTATTTTTAAACATGTTACCTACATATTTTTTTATAATTCACATTTCGATCTGTTCCATACATGAACCTGATTCCACAAGCCTAATATTTCTTTCTCATGGTAGTTTGGCTCTTTTATAATTAGCAAGCATTGTTCTTCCTTATGGACTTACAACACTTCCATTTCCAAGACCCTTCTTCCTGCAATTTCAACTTCAATAATCCAAACAAATTGTTAGTTCTCATGCACATTATATTTATATTTCACACTTGCAGTGATTTCCAAACAATTTTCAGAATTGTGCATACTAACAACTAAATCATTTTTATTTATTCAATGATATAGAGCAACAAGAAATATAATTCCTTACAAATGCATCATTTCAGCATACCAAAATTTTCCAAATGCAACTCAACATTAAATGGATTTAATTAATGTGCCAATGCCCATGGTCACATTCACACACAATGCGCCATTGCATTAATTTTCATATTACTACTTTTTCATTTTAGGCACTCTTTCCATGGTGTGTTGGGTCTCAACCAACCTCTGACCACATGGATTCTCTATCCACATTCATTATTACAACAAAAGTATATTTTTATGCTTTTAGCTGATCGTGACCTCAAATCAACATACATTTTATGAGATTAATTTTTTTATATGAATGAAATCAAGCATTATTTCTCCTCTGGTAACCAGGGTGCCAACATTTACGACCACCCGATTTCTCTCTTTCCATTCTTTAATTCTAGTATAACATTGGAAGAACTGTCTTCCATAATGAGCAGTCCATTACCTACCCCTTCATGAAAATGTGCATTTCCTCAATGTATTCAATTTTGTGTGCTTCTTATGAGCACCCTTGTCCCCAATCATTCCCGATTGGTAAAAGTGTTCATGATACTTTAATCATGAATTTTTTTGCAAGGCTCTCAATCATCCTTGGCTGTTAGAGGCTCCTCCATCTATCCTTCAGGTTCTTCTTTCCCAATCATACCCTTATTGGATATCAATGGCATACAACAGTCACTCAAAATCACATTCATATCATTAATATAATAAAATATCTCAGAAGGGATTCTTACCCAATCCCTTCATGCCATATGCCACACTAGTATGAAAAATATTTATACATGTTCTAGCTACCAACACCCTCTCTGATATTACCTCATTAGAGGTGCTTCATGTTGATTTTTCATATTATAAAAGTTATTAGATTAGTTTTCTTTTACTTATTAAACCATTAGCACAATAACTACATATACAGGATCACTGAAAGAATAACATTCACATCATGCACTAGATTTACCCTAGGAAAACCCCCTAAGGAGAAAACCCAACAAAATTCCTCAATATAGATTCACCAACCAAGAAAAATGTTTCTCTCCAAGAGAGAACTAACAAAGAAGAAGATTCTTCTCTAACCCTTGACTAGAGAAGAGTAGCGCACCACTTAACCAAGAGATACCCAAGAGATAAACCAAGAACTTCCACAATGTCACCTCCTAGCTGTGACAACATCTCCCTATGAGACTTTCACACTTCCTCTTGTTAGATGCAAAGATAGTGTGAGTGTACAAATGAGGCATTGGCCTCCTTTATAAATAGTAGTTTGGCCAACCTAAAATTAGGTATGGGCCGACCTATCACTTTACCCTTTTACTTTTCATTTTACTTGTCAAGGCACAATAGGGTTGACTTTTACAAAGGCATAATAGGGTCATCTTAACAAATATAATATAATAATATTATTTAGGGTTTGTCTTGGTCAAATACAATAAGGATATATTCTGAATCTACTCAATATTCAACACTCCCTCTTAGGAAGGAAGGTATTATTCTCATCACGGTCATCATCACTGCTTCTGCACTTCTGCATACTTGGGCATTGTCTTATTGTCAATCACAGATCTATATATCATAGGAAGTCTTTGCACTTTCACTGCTGTAGCATACCAACCTGTTTTCAAGTAGCATACCAACATGCATTGGGGTAATATACCAGCCCATGTTGGTTTAGCATACCAACCTGCGTTGGGGTAGCATACCAACCTACATTGGGTTAGCATACCATCCTGCGTTGGAATACCAACCTATGCTGGGATAGAATACCAACATGTGTTGGAGTACCAACATGTGTTCAGGTAGTGTACTAGCCTATGTTGGAGTACCAGCCTATGCTGGGGTAAGGCACCATCTTGCGTTGGAGTACCAACCTGAGATGGAGTAGCGTACCGGCCTGCGTTGGAGTACCAACCTGTGTTGGGGTAGATCCCACTAATTGGGATCTCATCACTTCCCTCTACTGGGGAACACATCACTTCTCGCTTCAAGGGAACATATCACTTCCCGCTACTGAGGAACACATCACTTCTCACTATTGGGGAACACAACACTATCTCTCACGAGAGAAAATACTTCTGGACCACATCAAGCTTGTCTCTGAAGTACTCGATCTACACTCTCGACAGAGTCTTAGTCAATACGTATGCTACCTGCTCGTCGGTAGAAACATATTGGAGCTTTACTGCTCCTATATGCATCATCTCTCAGATATAATGGTACTTGATCTTGATATTCTTGGACTTATCATGACACACTGGGTTCACTGATAACTTTATGCAACTTTGGTTGTCATAAAATATACAAGCTTCCTCCAACTCAAGATCAAAACAATTTGCAGTCAACTTCTAAAGCCACACTGCTTCGCCACAAGCTGACCATGATGTCACATACTCTGCCTCTATGAAACAAGTGCTATACAGGTCTACTTCTCACTGAGCCACGAGATCATAGATGATCCCATACTAAAGCAACATCTGTATGTTACTTTTCTGGTCTGTGACATTGCCTGCCCAATCTGAATCTGTGTATCCCTTGCAATCTTATATTGTGATCCAAGATATATCTGAGTCCATAATTAATTGTACCTTCCAGGTACCTTATCAAATTTTTTTACGCAATCAAGTGAACATGTCTAGGCTCAATGTGTTCACTTCAAAACATATATCTATCCCCGTGTTCTTAAAATATATCAACGAACCAAATCTTCACATCAAATTGTACCAAAATGGTACACCTACTCAGTTGCAACTCAATCTGCACAATTGTGTGTTATCTCTATGTGCTTTCTACAAAGCATTATATTTCTCATTGTTTGAGAGTATGTCCTCTACTCTCACTGCAATTGTTCTCAGGAACTGGGACTCTACACCTGCAACTAATTTGAAGCTGAGAATGACTACTCCATTCTCACTATAGATTTTGAACTCTGAGAGTAGCTCCTCTACTCTATCAGAACAACAACTTCATCTGAAACTGAGAGTGGCTCAATAACTGACACTGAGGGTAGCTTATCCTCTTTCTCTGGAGGTAACTCAATCTTCTATTGTAGTCATGTCTCCATGGCTTGACTCATGTACTACACCAATTGGAATTGGAGATAAATCAATCCTAAATACAGGTATTGTCATACCTACTCCCTCAGAATCTCATAATGTATCTAATTATTTTAATGGATCATGCTTGTTTTATATATACTTCTTCTGATTACTGGATCAAGTTTCTCATCATACTCTTCTTTCTCTTGATAGGAGAATCCTCTAGACATAAATCATTCTTTGTGCATCTTTATATTGTTATCTACAACATGCTTGATCTATTAGATCAATCTTGGAAGTCACCACTAAATTCCCTTCTGGTCTCGAGGAAAAATACATATCCTAGTCCTTCTGACTAGATTCCTCCTCTGTCACTGAAACAAGGGAATCTTCCCATGATATTTCACATCTCCTAGAAGTATCTGAAACTATGATATAGTCTTCTCAACTCATGGCATCTGTTTGTCAGTCCTGGAATATGTCTCTTTTTCCCATCTAATCCTTTCTGAGATTAGGCTCACTTTTAGTCTCCATGCTCCCTCTGAAGCTTGACTCCCTCTAAGTCTATATAAATTTTGGATCAATCTTCTCCCTTTGATATGGATCATCAATGCCATATATCTTTTCATCATGTAAAGTGACACATGACCACATTAGTCTCTTCTTGGTTACTACAATGATTCTCGGTAGACCCTTCTAGCTCTATTGACTCTTCTTATTCTTTGGTACATGGATGTATATAGTCTTGTATACAATATTATTATCTACATAGTCTAATCCATGTATCAAAATAGAGACCATCTAATATGTTTCCTTTTGCAATCGTCACTATAGATTCCTTCAGGGTTATCACACGTGACCTGCCTGGAACAAGAACAACAAGGGAGAAGACAGTAGACAATAATAATACCTTTTATAATAATAAAAATAGAAAAAAAAATGTCACAATAACTAGTTCAAAGCTATCACTTGTAACCTTCTTGGAATAAGAGAAAAAAATAAGAAATACAATAATAAGAAATGAGAGCAACACTCTTCTAGTGTTGTGATCCATCATTCCTCCATGGTAATTTGGAAACAAAACAAGAAGTTTTCTCATAGAGGAGATGTTAATTATATCTAGTAAATAATTACAATAAGCATTTATTTCAATAGTGCTCACATGCTACCAAGTATTCAATAATAAAACTTTTCAAAGGTTACTATCACAACTAAAGTGTTTATTTGTAATGTGGCAGTTATCAAACTTGATATGTTTAAATTTGAATCTTATCAATTTAGTCAATCAAACCTGGAACCTGGAGTCTTGTGCTCAAGAATGAGAGTTGTTTCTTTTCTTCCAAGTCTCCTTCCCTCAATATGACATGTATTCTCTTCCACCCGTCCCCTGTACTGAGAAAATTTTCTTTCTTGACATAAATCGGAGTTACGAAATGCAAGTAAACTAAAAAATCTTAACCTTAATCAACCTAATACTTTTTTAATTTTGACCAATGGTTAGTATGATAACTTCAACAGATCAAAATACAACATAGATATTGATAAGATCAAAATAATGCCATAACAAATAGAGGCATATCAAAATAATTAAACTTGGGGTGCATTGTTCCTCTGAATGTGATGGATCTGGGATCCTTCTAGATCTACGATTGTTGTTTGGACAAAATATCCTTTCTATTGCAAATACACTTTAAAATAATGATATAGTTTAAACATATGTAAGTACATACCTCTGACAATATCGATAGGTAGTGGTACCATCCGACAACAACGACAAGAAATAATGAACCTTTAAAACTTCAAAGGTTCTTCAAATTGTAATCTAATGGTAGTTGGAGATTTTCTAGGGTAAGGCGCACTAGGACAATAAAAAATCAGTCCCAACACTTCACAAAAACTTTCACTGCAACTGGTATTGCAACTGGTGCTTCAAATGGCACAACAAATGGAATGAAGGAACTGGCACAAAGGAAATGGAACTACAACTACAACTGTTACTGCAAATGCAACTACAACTGATACTACGACTAAAACTGCAACTACAACTGATATTGCAACTTCAACTATAGCTGCAATTGGTGCTGCAAACTTAGGGTTTTATGAGGAAACCATAATTTATCAAACTTCAAATTTCAGAATTCTGATCCAAGGACTAGATGCACCCTCACAGGGAAAGCTCCTAGATGGTATTACTTTTCCCAACATCCTTCAAAAAGGTGGATGACGTCACCTTTTAGGGTTTATGCAGAAATCCTAGTATGCAGAAACCCTAATTTCTGAAATTTGTCCAAAACTGAAAACTGTTCCAGGGAAAAGGTGTGCTAGGGTTAGGAGAATCTTCCTATGCCATTAACTTCTTCAACAATTTCTTCTCTATTATGAAAATTCCTTCTTTTAGGCCCACTCTGATACCATGTTGATTTTTTGTCCTATAAAAGTTATTAGATTAGTGTTCTTTTACTTATCAAACCATTAGTACAATAACTGCATATAAAGGATCACTGAAAGAATAATATTCACAACATGTAGAAGATTTACCTTGGGAAAACCCCCTAAGGGGAGAAAACCAATAAACTTCCTCAATATAGATTCACCAACCAAGAATAATGTTTCTCTCCAAGAGAGAACTAACAAAGAAAAAGATCCTTCTCTAACCCTTGACTAGGGAAGAGTAGCGCACCACTAAACCAAGAGATACCCAAGAGATAAACCAAGAACTTCCACAACGTTATCTCCTAGCTATAGTAGCATATCCCTCTAAGACTTGCACACTTCCTCTTCTTAGCTGTAGAGCTGGTGTGTGTGTTTACAAATGAGGCATTGGCCTCCTTTATAAATAGTAGTCTGGCCAACATAAAATTAGGTTTGGGCCGACCTGTCACTTTACCCTGTTATTTTTCATTTTACTTGTCAGGGCACAATAGGGCCGAATTTTACAAAGGAATAATAGGGTCATATTAAAAAATATAATATAATAATATTCTTTAGGGTTTGTCTTGGTCAAATACAATAAAGATATCTTCCAAATATACTCAATCTTCAACACTTCATGGGAACTCTCAAAGTCTCTTCATCAATCTTTCAACAACAACCTTCTTGCAATTGTCATCTCCCTGAGGTTGTCCACCATTGGCAATTTCCTTCTCTAACATCTCCAATCTTTTTTTTTCTATACATGAAATACATCATCACATTCATAATTACATTAGATATCATGTTAAATACAAATACATGTGCCATAGTATTTTAATTGGAAAACATTCTTAGATATGTCCTAACATATCTGCATGCCACTTGTCACATTATTGTCAACATTTTTGTGGGTGCAATGACATTCAAACTTTCAGTTGTTTTAGTATCCTACATCCAACAAAATTCTCATGTCTTAAACATTTTTACATATCATCCTTTCAACTTTTTCTTTTCCTAGAGAAACACATTAGACAATACGAAGGGATTTAAGGGATTCTTCCCCTTTTCCAACTCCTTCTACACATCTTGGAACTTTTAGCCTAGCTAGGTTATTTATAAGGCCTCACTGCCTTTACTTAACATGGCTCAGTTAAATCTATTCATTTAAAAATACTTGTTATCTTACTTTCCTTTCACCAACTGTTCTTTTAAAGCATACAACTCTGTCTCATTATTCAAAGTTTTAGAGTGAGAAAAGTATAAATCATTTTCTTCTTCTTTGATTATGAAGTCTATCCCTCCTGGGATTTGTTTTCAGGGTACAAGTCAAGCGAGCGGGCGAAGTTTGTTGTCAAGCGGTCGAGGCCCATCTATAAATTTGATCGATGGTCACCAGGATCTCGAGGCTACCAAGTTACCCGAGGTATAGTGTTAGAGAAAGCACCTATATTTCAAGACAAAATCTGGGTCGTCCGATCCAGTGACGTGTGGCGCAAGATCTAGTCACATCGGCATATCGAAATTCGGGAGTTCGAAGGGTAAAAGTCCCTCGTCTTCTCACATATTAGAACCCCAAACCTCGAAGCACTGAAAGCAAGCATAATCAGGCCCATGGTTTTGGCGCTTGGTCACAAAGAAGCAGGCCTAGAGGAGGGGCGCTTAGGTTTATCATTTGGCAAGACGGGTCCCGAAGAGCTGAGAGAGATCTTAGCCATTCATCCCAGAGGGGCACGTGGTGCGCGATTAGGCCCTCTGCCTTTTCACCCATCGCGACTTCGAAGCGCAAGGAGCAGCTCTTTCATATCCCCGAGATGCGAAGCCCCGAAGATGTCCCAGACTCGGGCCCACAGTTTTGTCGAATTAGTTTAGGACCGTCAAATTAGAGAGGGGCGCGTGGCACCCATTAGGCCCTCTCGACATTTCACCCATTGCAACTTCAAAAAGGAAAGATCTGCTCCTTCCTATCCATGAACCTCGAACGCCGAAAGCGCCTTTGAAGATAGGCACAAGGTCACAGCCCGAAGTCGCTTGGAGGTGATAGTAAGAGTTGCGCAAAGGGACGAAACGTTGGGTATAGCTACAGAAGGGATCACCATGTTCTCCAGGTACCAGTTCAAATTGATCTCAACTCTGATACCTTCTCAGAGTAAATGAAGAAGAGAGAGGGTGGTTGAAACCTCACCTCACTCATTAATTGCAAGGTATGGATGTCTCGGCGGGAAGTCTGCCCGAGATGGTCCCCCGTACTGATTCTTTCCACAGAAGCCATGCTGAGTCCTCAACTCACCAGAAAAGCCTGCGCACACTAACTCAACATTTAAGGGTCTCAACTAACCCCCTAGCGCAAGCCATGCAGAATTAAGGTGGCGTATGACAGAGGAGTGCAGGCCAGATTTGATTGTAGGGATGCCTCATCCCGAAAGTCTAGGAGGCCTCTGATGGGAAAATGTTTAGGAGTATATATACTTTGTTTTTGATATTTTTCAGGGATCGATGGTAGAAAAAAGCTCCTGATTGTAAAGTTTTAACAGACACTCTAGTTCTTTGGTCATGCATTTGTATGTAAGATTTCTTCTTTAAGGACAGACAATTTTCTTACCCCATCTAGTTTTCATCTCATAACGAGGGAGTTCATGATTGACTAATTCACATGAATTATTGCAATTATGTTATGATAAAGGATTTATTGTCGCATTGTTGTATTCTCCGGTTTTCTGCATTTGAATGTAAGAAGATCTTGCATTTAGATGTTTTCTCCTATAGTCTATTAGAAACCTGATGTTTACGACAGACCTTTGCATTTATCTTATACAAGTCTTCCCCCTACTCACCCTTACTACAAATCACTGTCTGAAGTTTATCTAAGACCTCACTTGCCCATGCATGCCTGGCCTAGTTTCGGAGTTAGAACAATATTGTTTTGAGTTAACTTCCATTCGATCCCCCCTTTTTATAAACAAATCGTGACATAAAATGATGGGCGTCGGGCTCTGCTCCTGCTGCAATCTAGGAGTGACTTCTGACGCTAACATTTCTGGCGCCGTTGCCGGGGACGAAGTTGAAAATTTTCCCTGAGATTGAACGACATTGAGCCTCTGATTCTGAAGGTGCATCAGGTATCAGAACCTTTGAAGATTGCTACTATGCACCTGGTGACTCCATCGTGATGACTCCACTGTGGAAAACCTGCCGTGTTAATCGTGGCTTTCAGAGGTAGACACACGCGGTCCCATCCACAACTGCCTCTAGCTACAACTGAAATTGATCCGGAGGTGGTTCTCATAAAAGGAAAGGCCTCTGAAGGAGAAGCTTTCGTCGTCAAATCAGGTAATCTGCCATCTCCTTCTATAGGAACTCCGTTTTCTCATCCTCAGTTTCTTAGCAGACCTTTTTCTGAAGTTTCCCGTTTCCTGAATTTCAGGAGTGTTCCTGTTGAGTTCTCCCCCCCTGGTCTAGGATTGGAGGAAGAAATCCTTGTCACTCCCCTCTCCCCTGAAGTTGTACCTTGGCATAGACCCACTACCATAGAAGATTTCCCCACTCCTAGCTTTACCACTCCTCCTCTTATTACTGTTTCCGCTTCTACACAAAGAGAAGCATCTGCTGGCTTAAGCCCATTAGACTTCTCCCTAAATCCCCTGTTGTTTCCCATTCCACTTAGGAGCTCATCCCCAGTATCCCCTTTTCAGGCTCCTTCTCCTCCGAGTTATTCTCCACATAATATCCCTATGGCAGGAGCAAATCCCCCTATGACCATAATGGAGGCTATTATAGCCGCTAGGTATGCTCCCCTTGTGCTACCCCGGCCTCTAAATGCCCTCCCAACAGATGGTTACCTCAAGCAACTGCCCAAGTTTACAGGCGAGGGGGACATAACTGCAGAAGAACACCTAGAAGCCTTTTACAATTTTATAGATGATAATGTTATCATGCATGCAGACGTGTGGATGAGGATTTTCGTCCATAGTCTTCAAGGCGAGGCTAGAAAATGGTTTAAGGCCCTGCCTCCTGGATCTATTGATGGGATCGAAGCTTTGGATAACACCTTTTTGAGACAGTGGGGAGATAAAAAAGACTTCATGTATTACATGACAGAGTTTGGGTCTTTAAAGAGAAAATAAGGAGAGTCTGTCTCTGACTTCTCTAAGAGATTCAATAAAATGTACAATAAAATCCCTGTTGAGATAAAACCCTCCAAAGCCTCTACAAATATCGCTTATGCTAGTGCCTTTGATCTCGATTTCTGTCTCCTGTTGAGGGAAAGAAGAGCCACTACTCTGGCCCACATGCAGGATGCAGTCGTGGAGGTAGAATCTAAAATATTGTCCATTGACCAACTTAGGAACACTGCTGATAGAAACACATCCAGGCAGAGGCCTGAAGCTTCCCCATCCATTTCCTCCCCCCTGCCCCTTCAAACAGATGAGACAACTAGAGTGCTAAAATCACTTTATGCCAGGATGGAAAGGTGGGAATTAGAAGGGAATCCCATCTACAGAAGTCCCCAAAATACAGATAGCAAGGGCTTCATGAGGTCTAATAACAATGTGCCACAGGCTTTCCCAAGGGAACATAAGAGTAGAGATAGAGATGATTAGAGGATTCAAACCCCTCTCCAGAACAACCTAGTTTCTCATGAGGAAGGGGAGGGGGTGGATGAACTCGACCCTGAGATCCACTGCATCGAGGACACTTCCCTGTTTCCTCATTTGACTCAATCGGCATATGAAGAATCCCTTATCAACACTCAAATCAACGAGTTGAGTAGAGGGGAAAAAGCTAGCAACACTCCTAATAGATATAATCTCATGTCAAGAAAGAAAGAAGGAAATTTTGATAGCTAGGATAAACCCCTCATAGCAGAAAGACCTACTAAGGCTGCAACAACCACTACTAAAGAAAAGAAAACTCAGAATGCTTCACCAGTAGCCAAGGAACCTGTCTCTGAGGTAAGGGAAGCTCCTAAGCCTATTCCCTCCTTCAATTTTAAGCATGAGATTCAAAAGATTAGAATCCCTGTACCCCTATCCAAACTAGTTAAAAATGAAGATTTCAAAAGGTCCCTCTCCAAGTTGCTACGATCCGAGCCCCCCCAGCCTTCCACTGACTCAATAAATCTCCAAGATGAAAAGCCAACAATTGTCCTAGGGCCCATGGTAGAAGATAGAGATGATTCATCTCCCCCTTTCTACACATCCCTAAACATACATGATAAAGTGCTGCATAACTGCCTCATGGATTCAGGAGCTTCCCATAACCTTATGCCCAAAATAGTAATGGAAGAATTGGGACTGGAGTTGACAAAAACTTATCATGATTTGTAATCTTTCAATTCAAGGAGAATGTAGTGTCTGGGAGTCATCAAAGACCTGGTGGTTTCTCTATTTCAGCTACCCATGAAAAGTGTGGTCATGGATATTGTGGTAGTTGATGTCCCCCCCAAATTTGGCATGCTGCTGTCGAGATCTTGGATTAAAAAGCTTGGAGGAACATTACAGATGGATCTCACGTATGCTACTGTTTCAGTTTTTGGAGGGGAACAAAGGAGGTTATATAGGGAAGCTCAACTGGCCTACATTGTTAGTGACGAAGAAAACCCCACCAACCATCCTATCTTCACACTTGACACTGATCTGGGGTCCTAGTTTATTGGAATTCATTGATGCTCCTGAAGACCCTTTTCAAGTCAGAAAGCAACTCCGTCTTAATTATCCAATTCCTCCCCCCCAACCATCTCTGTCTGGAAGATGTTTTTCGACGGAGCTTCTTCTAGTGAAGGCACTGGCACTAGAATAGTGTTCATATCACCTTCTCAAGAGACCATATCTCTGTCATACAAGCTGGAATTTGAAACCACCAACAATGTGGTAGAGTATGAAGATATTGTTCTGGGTATGAGGGCTGCAAAAGAAATGGGAATTAAAGAGATAACAATATTTGGAGATGCTGAGTTGATTATCCAACAAGTCAGAAATGCTTATCGTGATAATAATCCCCGGCTCAGAAATTACAGAAATGAGGTATGGGACCTAATTGATAATTTCTTCTTGGATTTTAACATTTCTTTCATTCCGAGGGGGGAAAATACTTCAGCTAATTCTCTAGCTGTCTCATCTAGTTTGCTCAAAGATCCTCTACCACCTATGGTCAAGTACGATGTTGAAATAAAATATAGGCCCTCTATACCGGACAATGTCAAGCATTGGAAGGTATTCGAAGATGGTCTGGAAATTGAAAAATTTCTCCAATCTGTTGATGAATTTTCTGCATTGCACATTGATTAGGATCCCGACCTGGAAGGTGACCCTCACCCTGAGGTGTTTTTAAATGAAATTGCTAATCACCAGATTATTCAGTTGCCTAGCAATCACATTCCCAGGGGACTAGTCCCTTCAGAAAGATTTTTCGATGGGAATGATGTGGTAGTAAAGGGTAAGGTTTCAAATGAAGGTGTCGACACAACTGAGTGTAACATTGGCACACAAGAGGATCCCAAGTTTGTCAAATTATCAAGCAACCTGACCAATGAACAGAGGGAGGAATATACTGAGTTATTAAAGGAATTCATTGATGTGTTTGCGTGGACCTATGAAGACCTCAAGACTTATGACACATCTATCATTGAGCACAAGATCCCACTGAATGAAAAGGCTAGGCCATTCAGACAGAAGTTGAGACAGATAAATCCCATGTTATTTCCCGTCATGGAGAGAGAAGTAAAGAAGTTGTTAGATGCCCAAATCATTGTCCCCTTGAGATATTCTAAATGGGTGGCCAATTTGGTCCTGGTGAGGAAGAAAAGTGGAGAAATCAGGCTTTGTGTCGATTTCAGGAACCTGAACAGGAGCTCAAAGAAGGACAATTATCCCCTTCCCAACATGGAACACATATTGTAGAGGGTAACCGGTGCATCTAGGATTTCCATGATTGACGACTTTTCTGGTTATAATCAGATATCAGTCATGCCTGAGGACAGAGAGAAAATGGCCTTCACCACTCCTTGGGGCACATTCATGTATGCCAAAATTCCTTTTGGGTTGATGAATGCAGGAGCAACATTTCAGCGAGCCATGGACATAGCCTTCATCGGGGAGAAAGATCAGTTTGTGGTAATCTATCTGGATGACATCACAGTCTTCTCGAGGTCAGATAAAGAGCACTGTTGTCACCTGAGGAAATTTTTCTTGAAGTGTCGAAGGTTTGTCCTTTCTCTAAATCCCAAGAAATATTCGTTTTCTATGAAAGAAGGGAAGCTATTATGCCATATAGTATCAACAAAGAGAGTGAGGATCGATCCTAGCAGGGTAGAGGCAATTCAAACCCTCTCACTTCCTAGATCTAAGAAGGAAGTTCAGGCCTTTTTGGGGAAGATTAATTTTCTAAGGAGATTCGTCTCAAATTTTGCTGAGCTGGTGAAACACATCACAACCATGCTTAGGAAGGGAAATGAAGTGAAATGGACCGCTGAACCCAGGGAATATTTTATCCAAATAAAAAGGGCATTGACTGAGGCACTTGTGCTGATCAGTCCTGACTATTCCAAAGAGTTCCTAATTTTCTCTTTTGCTTCTTTTGATACAGTAGCAATGGTCTTGTTGCAAAAAAATGAGGAAGGGAGAGAGAAACCCATTGCCTTCTTCAGCAAGGCATTAAGAGATGCAGAGATTAGGTATGAAATCATGGAGAAATAGGCCTATGCCTTAGTGAAATCTCTCAAAGCTTTTAGAGTCTATGTCCTGCACTCAAAAGTGACCGCATACGTTCCTTCAGCCTCTGTGAAGGACATCCTTGTACAACCCGACATAGAAGAGAGGAGGAGTAAGTGGATATCCAAGATCCTAGAGTTTGAATTGGAGATAAGGCCTACCAAATTGATTAAAGGTCAAGGTTTAGCCAAGCTATTGGCTGAAGCAAATTGCAGAGCCTTGGGGGTAGATTTCATCAATGCAGGTTCAAAAAATCAACAGAATCAGCTGACTGACATAGATCCTCAAACAAAACCTATGTTGGCCTGATGTCCTTGGTATAAGGATGTCATATATTTTATATAGGAATTGCGACCTCCAGATGGCCTGCAAAGAAACAAGGCAAGAGCTCTGAAGCTCAAAGCAGTCAGGTACTACCTTGTCGATCAAATTTTATACTGGAAAGACCCCCTGGGGGTGATTTTAAAATGCATGAACCCGCAAGAGGCCGACAGGATCATGGTTGAATTTCACAGTGGCCTATGTGGAGGGCACCATTTCTGGAATACCACAGCTCACAAAATTATCAGGGCTAGGTACTACTAGCCCACCTTGTTCACTGACGTCTGAAGAGAAGTTAGAGCCTGCATCCCATGCCAAATTTTTTCAAGAAAGCAACAACTCAAATCTCTGCCTTTGAAGCCTGTAGTTGTTTCGAGACCTTTCCAGCAATGGGGCCTAGATTTTATTGGAGAAATCCACTTTTCTTCCAGTGGGCAGCACAAATGGATCCTGACTACTATAGATTTCTTTACTAAGTGGATCGAAGCTATCCCCACCAGAAGTGCTTCCCATAAGGTAGTTATTGGATTCCTGGAAGACCTCATCACAAGATTTGGCTGCCCAAGAAAGATTGTTACTGATAACGCAGCCTCATTCAAGGCTGAGCCGTTATCCAAGTTCTGTGAGCAATTTGGTATCAAACTGATTCACTCCACCCCATACTATCCCCAGTGCAATGGTTTAGCAGAATCCTCCAACAAAATCCTGATAAGGATCATCAAAATACTATTGGAGGACAACAAAAGGGCCTAGGATTCAAAGTTGAAATTCACTCTATGGGCCGATCGAGTGACCACAAAGAGATCTATAGGCGTCTCCCCTTTCCAATTAGTTTATGGAGCAGAAGTTGTTTTCCCTTCTCAGCTAGCCATTCCTGTAGCAAAGTTATTCTAGGATCATCGAGAAGAGCCTGATGACATGATCAGAAGAGTTCATCAACTAGTAGAGGTCTAGCAGGCTAGAGAGCAGGTAATGGACAGAATTTAGGACCATCAGCAGAAAGTCAAATTGGCTTTTGACAGGAAATTCAAGAAGAAAGAGTTTGAGATTGAGGATTTGGTGCTTAAGTGGGATGCACCCATGCAAGACAAGGACAAACATGACAAGTTTGACGCCCTATGGATTGGGCCTTTCAAAATCTCTGAGGTTTTCTCAAACAACACATACAGGTTGCAGGATTTGGAGGGTGAAAAGGTTTTCAGCAGCTCAGTAAATGGGCATTTTCTAAAGAAATGTTTTGTTTGAGCCTTAAACGGATCCTTTGTTTGTAAATATTGTCCTTTTGGTTCTTTGTTCATTTTCTTTCTTATTATTTTCGGCTTAGTAAATGACTCCATAGCCCAATAGCAAGGCACTGAAGCTGCAAATGAGTTCTTAGAGCATCACAGGGACAACTCTATCCCCCATAGAGCCTAATGTTAACAACAACTTTTGTCATCAGGCACAAAAGTACCCAAGTCTGCAGGTTGCACGAGAAGCGCCCAAGAGCAGGATGGAAGAATCTCTTTTCAGGGTACAAGTCAAGCGAGCGGGCAAAGTTTGTTGTCAAGCGGCCGAGGCCCATCTATAAAGCTGATTGATGGTCACCAGGATCTCGGGGCTACCAAGTTACCCGAGGTATAGCGTCAGAGAAAGCACCTATATTTCAAGACAAAATCTGGGTCGTCCGATCCAATGACGCGTGGCGTAAGATCTAGTCACGTCGGCATATCGACATTCAGGAGTTCGAAGGGTAAGAGTCCCTCATATTCTCACATCTCAGAACCCTGAACCCCAAAGTGCCAAAAGCACCCAGAATCAAGCCCATGGTTTTGGCGCCTGGTCACAAAGGAGCAGGCTTGGAGGAGGGGTGCTTAGGTTTATCATTTGGCAAGATGGGTCCCGAAGAGTCGAGAGCGATTTTAGCCATTCATCCCGAAGGGGCATGTGGTGCGCGATTAGGCCCTCTAAATTTTAACCCATCATGACTTCAAAGTGAAAGGAGAAACTCTTTCATATCCCTGAGATGCGAAGCCCCGAAGACACCCTAGACCCGGGCTCACAGTATTGCCGAATTAGTTCAGGACCGTCAGATCAGATAGGGGTGCATGGCACCCATTAGGCCCTCTCGGAATTTCTCCCATCGCAACATCAAAAAGGAAAGATCTTCTCCTTCCTATCCACGAACCTCGAACGCCGAAAGTGCCTTTGAATATAGGCACAAGGTCACAGCCCGAAGTCGCTTGGAGGCGATAGTAAGAGTTGTGCAAAGGGACAAAACGCCGAGTATAGCTACAGAAGGGATCACCATGTTCTTCAGGTACCAGTTCAACTTGATCTCAACTCTGATACCTGCTCGAAGTAAATGAAGAAGAGAGAGGGTGGTTGAAACCTCACCTCACTCGTTAATTGCAAGGTATGGATGTCCCGGCGGGAAGTCTGCTCGAGATGGTCCCCTGTATTGATTCTTTCCACATAAGCCATGCTGAGTCCTCGACTCACCAGGGAAGCCTGCACATGCTAATTCAACATTTAAGGGGCTCAGCTACCCCCTGGCGCGAGCCATGCAGAATTAAGGTGGCGTATGATAGAGGAGTGCAGGCCAGATTTGATTGTAGGGACGCCTCATATCGAAAGTCTAGGAGGCCTCTGATGGGAAAATGTTTAGGAGTATATATACTTTGTTTTTGATATTTTTCAGGGATCGATGGTAGAAAAAAGCTCTTGATTGTAAATTTTTAACAGACACTCTAGTTCTTTGGTCATGCATTTGTATGTAAGATTTCTTCTTTAATGACAGACAGTTTTCTTACCCCATCTAGTTTTCATCTCATACCGAGGGAGTTCATGATTGAATGATTCACATGAATTATTGCAATTATGTTATGATAAAGGATTTATTGTCGGATTGTTGTATTCTCCGGTTTTCTGCATTTGAATGTAAGAAGATCTTGCGTTTAGATGTTTTCTCCTATAGTCTGTTAGAAACCTGATGTTTACGACAGACCTTTGCATTTCTCTTATACAAGTCTTCCCCCTACTCACCCTTACTACAACTCACTGTCTGAAGTTTATCTAAGACCTCACTTGCCCATGCATGCCTGGCCTAGTTTCGGAGTTAGAACAATATTGTTTTGAGTTAACTTCCATTCGATCCCCCCTTTTTATAAACAAATCGTGACATAAACTGATGGGCATCGGGCTCTGCTCCTGCTACAATCCAGGAGTGACTTCTGACCCTAACAATACCCATATGGATACCATCCATCTCTGGATTTCAATATGTCCCATTGGTTATCTAGAAATTCTCCGACACTTAACCAAAATTCCATTAATCATTTCACCTATATCTTCATAAGGAAATAGTCAATCAACATCATCAACATTTTACTTATGTTGATATTATCATATCATTACTATCCATATGATTTATGACTACACCACATTTTATGTCTATTCAAAAACTATAATAAGCCTATATGCATGTTACATGTATGTTTAATCTTTACCATATGCATCCCAACATATCCTTGTGCACTAAGAATTTTTCTCATGCCCTCAATACATACATATTTCAATTGTATTCCTTTGCATTCATATGCATAGATAGGCCCTTAGGTTAATAGGATTATACATTTTCTTTAATACATCCATGAGCTCATAAATTGCTCATATGTTCATGTAATTTCACTTCTTTTATGAGGACTATCAACAGTCCAAAGGACCCTTTCTCATATACTTAACTAGATAAACTAGCTCGGAATTTCATTTGTTATAGGTCAAGTAAATAGATCTTACCTATTTTATGCTAGTCCTCTAAACATGAGGTATTATACATATGGGGCTCAGTTTATTTATTAAACTGCAATTAAAAGTGCCATGGGCCTCCATTGGTCTGTACTTACAGGCAATCTTATAACTTATTAAAACCATCCAGATTATTCATTGTCTGGACTTAAACAACCCTTGACAATATTTTGTCATTCCCTCCCCCTTTACATTCATGTATTACTATTAATGTTTATCAACATATTACTACTCCTATAGGAATATCCATCACTCCACCAGGTTAACAATTTAATCCCTTTGCTACAATCATCATGGTAAGTTTTCTATTGTAAAAACTCAAAATA
>JASDQU010739829.1:82477-98925 GCA_032191745.1 Picea mariana
GTAAGTACATATCTCTGACAATATCAACAGGTAGTGGTACCATCCGACAATAACGACAAGAAATAACAGACCTTTAAAACTTCAAAGGTGCTTCAACTTGTAATCTAATGGTAGTTGGAGATTTTCTAGGGTAAGGCGCACTAGGACAATAAAAAATCAGTCCCAACACTTCACAAAAAATTTCACTGCAACTGGTGCTTCAATTAGCACAACAAATGGAATGAAGGAGCTGGCACAAAGGAAATGAAACTGCAACTGCAACTGTTGCTGTAAATGCAACTACAACTGATACTACAACTAAAACTATAACATCAACTGATATTGCAACTGCAACTACAACTGCAATTGGTCTTGCAAACTTAGGGTTTTGTGAGGAAACCCTAATTTATCAAATTTCAAATTTCAGAATTTTGATCCAAGGACTAGATGAGCACTCACAGGGAAAAATCCTAGATGGTATTACTTTTCCCAACGTCCTTCAAAAAGTTGGATGACCCCACCTTTTAGGGTTTATGCAGAAATCCTAGTATGCAAAAAACCTAATTTCTGAAATTTGTCCAAAACTGAAAATTGTTCCAGGGAAAAGGTGTGCTAGGGTTAGGAGAGTCTTCCTATGCCATTAACTTATTCAACGATTTCTTCTCTATTATGAAAAATCCTTCTTTTAGGCCCACTCTGATACCATGTTGATTTTTTGTCTTATAAAAGTTATTAGATTAGTGTTCTTTTACTTATTAAACCATTAGTACAATAACTGCATATAAAGGATCACTGAAAGAATAACATTCACAACATGCAGAATATTTACCTTGGGAAAACCCCTTAAGGGGAAAAAACCAATAAAATTCCTCAATATAGATTCACCAACCAAGAACAATGTTTCTCTCCAAGAGAGAACTAACAAAGAAAAATATCYTTCTCTAACCCTTGACTAGGGAAGAGTAGCGCACCACTAAACCAAGAGATACCCAAGAGATAAACCAAGAACTTCCACAACGTYATCTCCTAGMTATAGTAGCATATCCCTSTAAGACTTGCACACTTCCTCTTCTTAGYTGTAGAGYTGGTGTGTKTGTTTACAAATGAGGCATTGRMCTCCTTTATAAATAGTAGTCTRGCCARCATAAAATTRGGTYTGGKCCGACCTGTCACTTTACCCTDTTATTTTTCATTTTRCTTKYCARGGCACAATAGGGCCRAATTTTACAAAGGAATAATAGGGTCRTMTTAAAAAATATAATATAATAATATTCTTTARGGTTTGTMTTGGTCAAATACAATAAGGATATCTTCCAAAGCTACTCAATCTTCAAAAATTCATGGGAACTCTCAAAGTCTCTTCATTAATCTTTCAACAACGACCTTCTTGCAATTGTCGTCTCCCTGAGGTTGTCCCCCATTGGCAATTTCCTTCTCCAACATCTCCAATCTTGTTTTTTCTATACATGAAATACATCATCACATTCATAATTACATTAGATGTCATGTTAAATAAACATACATGTACCATAGTATATTAATTGGAAAACATTCTTAGATATGTCCTAACATATATGAATGTCACTTATCACATTATTGTCAACATTTTTGTGGGTGCAATGACATTCAAAATTTTAGTTGTTTCAATATCCTACATCCAACAACATTCTCATGTCTTAAACATTTTCACATATCAGCCTTTCAACTTTCTCTTTTCCCAGAGAAACACATTAGACAATACAAAGGGATTTAAGGGATTCTTCCCTTTTTCTAACTCCTTCTACACATCTTGGAACTTTCAGCCCAACTAAGTTATTTATAAGGCCTCACTGCCTTTACTTAACATGGCTCAATTAAATCTATTCATTTAAAAATACTTATTATCTTACTTTCCTTTCACCCACTGTTCTTTTAAAGCATACAACTCTGTCTTATTATTCAAAGTTTTAGAGTGAGTAAAGTATAAATCATTTTCTTCTTCTTTGATTATGAAGTCTATCCTTCCCGGGATCTGTCTGTTCTCTTCCTTGATCAGTATCATTCAAGTTCATCTTGACATTTATGAATAAATCAACATGCTACAACAACATGCTTTTAGTACACAATGAATTATGAACATGTGCATTCTGCATGTTACCATTAAAAATCATAATGTTCAACATTCATTTGCATATCCTTCACTTATGTACAATATTTTAAAATGTAATATATGATTCTTATACAAATAGAATTTGTAGTCTATTTTCTAATTTTCCAACAGTCATTAAGATTATGACTCTATTCTCCTGACAGAGTTCACACACAGTTCCTCCACATGGAACTGTCTCATCATGCAACTTCCTTATTCCATATCCATCACGATCTGAGATGACCCCGACCTCGAGTCAGCCTCAACTTTATTATTTCACAGTTCTATCCAATATTCCATAAGGAATACAAGCATGCATTCTTATGATGCATTCCAAATGTATATTCAAACATGTATCTTTAGGTCATCAACTTTATTTCAAATTGTTCTTTCATACATTTAACCACATGCACCAATGTTATATGTGTCTACCATAGGCATATTTTTCATATTTGTTTACAAATTATTTTAACTCATGATTATTCACAGTCATTCTCATGCAATCCTCAAAGGAATTATAACCATGTTTCCTCTTATCATGACAATAGAGCATTCATGCTCCTTTATTCGTTCATCAATTTATACTAGCTTTTCTTGAGGAGATGGGACACATCCTCCTCAAGATATTATTTAAATCGAATAGTTCAGACCCTTCTACATATGGTCAATCATGCCTCCATGGAATTATTTAGATTTGGAAAGTACACATCTTGCCTCAGCTCCTACTTGATCAGGAAGTCATATTATACTTTTTAAGCATGTTTATGTACATATACATATATGTATGTGCATCACTTGCACATTTTTACCTCGTTCATTCACATTTATTTTAACTTCATCCAGTTTTGATGAGATCCTTCAATCACTTGCATGACTAGTCTCACCAATTAAAATCATAATTATGCTACCTCTTTACAGGATAACAACTAGTAAAAGGTCACTTTTTCTCATTTCTCTCTTAGCATTTCCTATTAGATTTCTCTGAGGAGTTGCATACTTTCCCAAAATATTATTGAGACAAGGTACTCAGACCCTCCAACATAGGGACAACGATGGATCCATGGAATTATCGAGTCCAAGAAACCACACTCTTTGCCTTACTTCCCTCTTACTCAGGCATCCATATCATACCTTTAGTATGCATATACTCATAAATATATATTGTACATGAGAACCACTTGTAAATTCCCATATTAATCATATACATTCATCAAATTTTGGCTTATATCAGTCTTTTCTAATGAGGATTTATAGTTATTCACATGACTAGTCTCATAGAGGTGATCATATTTATGTTTCCTTCTATCATGGAAACACCCAACAAAAATCCATTCTTACATGTCTACTATAAAATCCTTTCACAAGTCAGAAACATACGTAGGTAATTACAACACTTCCTATGGCAACAACTTAACAATTCTAGTCTCTCTTCATGCTTCAATTCACTTTTGGTCAACAAATATTTATCAAAGAGAATCATTTATTATCATTACTTATAACTTCTACCATACCCATATGGATACCATCCATCTTTGGATGTCAATATGGCCCATTAGTTATCTAGACATTCTCTAGCATTTCCTTAACCAAAATTCCATTAATCATTTCACCTGTATCTTCATAAGGAAATAGTCAATCAACATCATCAACATTTTACTTATGTTGCTATTATCATATCATTACTATCCATATGATCTATGACTGCACCACATCAAGAGTCAAAATCATTTCGCCGCTTCAAATCGATTGCCATGATTCAACCCACTCGAAATCTAGTATTTCTATATGGTAACATCCTGAAATTGGACGTAACTACTCAGAAATTCTTCCAAGTTATTTCTATAAGGCTTACCAAACCTTCAGGGACTCTCATCAGGCCCCGAAAACCACTAAGGTCTTCCTTCCCCATCACTTAGATGGAGGTTTATGTTTATGCAAACTACCCATACCAATAGAAGGGGTTCCACCGATTATACAAGGTTCTCTAATTCATACAGAGACCTCTCTTGGGATCTTCGACAATCCAATGCCTACCTTAGGGAACCTCCACCTATTCCTCCTAGAAAGTATCACTTATTTTTGGTTTATAAGCTTGTCTTCTTTTCCAACCATCATACAACAACAATACCCTACAATACACATGAGGTAGAAATATATATACAAATATATCCAGGAGGTCATTCATAGGAAGAAATCATTATTTCAATTAAGTTACATAGAGCATGAGATACTTATCTATTACAGGTTATATCCGACCAACTGACTGTGGGTGTTCGCCTTTCCACGCAACCATAGGCTCTGCGTGCTCGATTACTTCAACAGAAGACCACCTCCATGCCAATCCATGATACCACCAGGGAGTCTGTCTCAGATTCTCATGGATATTGTCACGTGCAGGTTAGTCTCCTTCATACAACTCTTAGTCAATATTTTCTTGTACTCACCTAGCCCTGGCCTTCCCAAGGTTTATCAAATTCTCTCTTGATCAAGCTTGCAACCTTCTCAGCTTAGGTTGGGATCTAGTATTTCCAACTATCCATATAACCAAATTTCTCATGAGACTCGTGTATCTCATACCACACCTATGCCACTCCTTCCCTTTTCTTCTCCCTCCTCCGTTCATAACTCCTCTTCCCCCTAATACCCCTTAAGAAGGTTCTCAACATGTACCTTGTTTTTCCTTCCGTCAGAAGGAAGATCACGTGTCAATCATGGAGAATTGTGATGACCTTTCCTGTTGTCCTTTATTTGAAAGTCTAGGTCACTTCAAGAAGTCTCCTCATACTTCCATTCACTGAGGGTGGTTGGTTGCTAAACCACCAACCCTTCTTCATTAACTGATTTTCCTTGAAATCAGAGTTAAGGGAAATATCTTAATATTTCCAATTCAAATATCTCATCAAGGAGGATTGGGTCATATTAGCATGGTGACCTTCCTCTAAATGCTTCCTCACTCTTTCCTCTAGTGGTATCATGAACAATACTTTTAAGGCTTCACCCCATAGTTAGTTGTTTGACATTTTCAATTAAAACAATAAAACATTTACAATATTTACATGCCATCACATGGAAATCATTAACTATGATTATTTACATATAATAATGGTTTAGAAAGGGGGTGTTATAGTAGACAAAACAATGATACAATACAAAACCAAATTATATTAATGAATGGAAAGGAAAAATACTACAAAATTAAAGGCAATACAAATTAATTAGAATGGTTGTATATTATATCTAAAGAGAGACGTGTTGGTTATGCTCATTTTCCAAAGAAGATTACAAGAGGCCCAAAGTTCCTTATTAACATAAAGTATGATTCCCTAGGATGAAAAATCCCTAAAGATCCGAAATTGTAACCCTAGGAAATGATGCGACAAAAGGAATGCAAGCATTAAACATGCTAGTTGATATTTTGACTTCCTTGAGGGTGAAAATTTTGCACACAAACTCAATTTACAGTGTTATTTTGACCATTACAAATATTATTTCATGTTATATGAGTTTGGTAGGCCATGTAATGAAACATTTTGCGGCCTACATCAACTACCAAAAATGCAAGGGAAATGCTCAAAAAACTTGTTGAAAGTTTGGTACTTGAAAAACTATAGTAATGCCAAGATGTGAAACCTTTTTGAGTTAGTGGAACAAGTGGGTGGCCACTAGTATCCACTTGGATCAATCATCCCCCTTTATCAATGGTCCCCATTATGTTAAGCTCCTCCATCAAATGGGGATAATTTTGTTGAATATGAATTTTAGTGAACCACTTGCCCTAGTAAAGAAGTTTCCCTACTTTAACAACCTAATAAAATTGGATGTTCTACTATCAATTACAATTCATCTTGGTGTCCATGATCCTGATGGAAAATACCATCAACTTCAACCCACAATCACAAAGTTTTTAACACTCTATCATAGTCAATATTCGGGTTTCTTGTCTGGCCTCAGATCAACATGAACATGCACTCAAAATTTTCCTTTTTATATAGCGCTGAATTGCGCTCTATCATAGATAACTTTGTGTGGAATTACCACTATGCAGATATACCTCCCCGCGGAAGAATAAACGAATAATGTTGACGAAATCTGTCACAAAATATTCTATGTGAAATTCAACAAATAGTGCGGGTATGTCATATGTTAAAACGCAGAATCCTGCAAAAATACTAACTTGTCGCATATCTCTTTACGACTTGTTCCACTATGCCAAATCATGAATGTCTATTCCTATGAAGAAAAATACCTAGGAAATATTCTTTTAAACAAAATTTTAGAACTTGTTGAAATTAACTGTGCACGGTCTTCTTGAAATAACATAAACTCATCACTATGCCAAGATAGCTTATACATAGACTTTAACAATTCAAACACACAATGTGACAAAATGAAAACACACAGTGTGAACAAATGAAAACATACAGCGCAACAACACCACATGCTCTGTTCTTTATTTTTATCAATGAAGGAATTAATTTACACAAGAAATCTCTTTCCTTCTTTCTCTCTTGGACATGTGCGATCCACAATTTTACATATTCAATCTCACACACTCACTCCTCTCTGCCTCTTACAAAGCATTCAATATATATCGATCCCTCGGATAGCTTACAAACAAATGAATCCCAAGTTATCTTAAAAAATGCCTAAACTAGAGATATTCTCCTAATATTTAGCAATAGACTTAACATCTATGACAAACAACTCTATATCTAATAAAACAAACTCAATGGAAAATTTCTTCTAGAGACATTTTGTAATTATTACAAATATAATAAAATAAATTAGTGAACCAACTCCCTTGGTAAATGTTTGTTGAGTCTCCATTTTGACACTTCTAGTATCCTATATTATCCTCCATATAAGTCTATTTTACCTATGCTATGTGTATATAATTGACCATTTCCTCCACAAACCTACTTTGTGACCTTGTCCATGTGCATAGAGAGGTAACCTATGTTAAAGAATGATTTGTTTTATTTTCTTGATTTCATTGGATTAAATGGTTGATTATTTATGCTCCTAATTACTTTGAGTCTTAAGCAGCTCCATTTGGTACTTTAACAATCACTTGATCCAGTACTCCGCATGATTTGATACTTCACTGATCCGGTACTCCGCTATTCCATGCATTATGGTACTACCCATTCAACACTTATTCTGATACTGGCACAACAATTCTTCTGGTATTACCCACTCAATGTTTATTATGGTACCAACACAATGTTTCATTCGACACCACCAAGTCAATGCCTCATCCGGTACCACTAGCTCAACGCCTCATCCTGTACCACCATCTCAACGCCTCATCTGGTACCACCAGCTCAATGCCTCATCTGTTACCAACCTCATGCCTTTTCTGGTACTACCTTTGCGCTGGTCCGGTACCCATGGTCATGACTATGTTCATTTGGTACTAAACCCCTGTCTACAAGATTTACATGTTGAACGAGTATGTTGATGAACATTCCAAGAAGTTAGTTTGATAGAAGTCTCTTGAGGTAGTTTTGAGATCATGATAGAATTCATCTCTCATGAACTTCATGTCATGAGGATGAAATCCATCCCTAGAGATACAATATGAATTGCCAATTGTAATATTTTAAAACCATTTGATAATTATCTTTAGATCTTGGTAATAATGGTTCACCTTCTTTATAAGGGATGTTGTGTAGATGATAGGGAGACAAGTAGTAAGTAAATAATGATATACATTGTTATGCTAAATGAGATGTTGAACTGTTGATTCAGTCGATCAATTGAAGAAATACAAATGACATTTTGTGCAATTCATGAGCATGAGTAAAGTGTTTTAGTCTGCAATCTCTTTAGAGGTACCTTGTTGGTTCGGCAAGGGCCCACAACCCCAACCAAGGTAAACCTCCTTGTACATGTCTTAGTGTGTTGTAAGTCAATTGTGTGAGTGTGAACATTTAATAGTTGTGTGTTTTAAATGCATTTTAAGAATAGTACAAATTTATTTGATTTTGAATCAGTGTGAGTAAATGGTTATACATTGAACAGAGTAGATAATTCCATTTCCATTTCTGCAGATTGATATTCAATTGATAAGAGTTTGATAGATGTGTGGGATTGTTAAGTAATCAAATGTTATTGTTTCGAATTTATGATTATGGTGTTCTTAGTAGGTACAGGAACCACAAGACTTCATCTCTCACCTTCATGTTCCACATAATGAAATCTCTCAATCCTATTGATTGTTTCCTGTATTAAAGAAGGTTTGATTGGAATTGATAGAGTTATTGTTGATTTCTTTTTAAGAGTGAATAAAGTGGATTGTTGATTACTATTTTCAATTGGTACAAGAAGCAAGATCTAAGTTCATCTCTTCATTTCACAAGCTTGTAATGAACAATCTTGTTATCTAAGCAAGAGCCTTTTTAATCGAGTGTTAGATTTGAGAGTTTTGTTATCAGTTCTATAGTCTGAGTTTAAAGTTGTGTGAAGCATTCAAATAATCTAGAAACAAAGTGTTATGTTATTAATTATTTCATGATTGAGATAGATACAACAGACATAGATAGGTTACCTGATTTTGACACATATAGTGTAACAACTCTTTTGATTACGAATCCCGGATTGATATATAAATGAGTGCAATATAATAAGAATATATATACACCAACATTTTGGCGTCGTTGTCGGGGATTTGTAAATGGTAACATGTAGAATTTTGAGTTTGATTGGTTTGATGAGTTTGGATTGGATTTAAGGACAATTTGAGGGCGGAGATAAGACGATAAGACAAGAGATAAGAACCTGCGCATCCACTTTGGTGGGGTTGCTCCAAAGTCAGGAACAATTCTTAGAGGAGAAATTTCAAAGGTAGCAATTGAAACAATAGCCAAATGCACTAAATCTGAATCCATTGTTCAAATTGAAAGCATAATACAACAAGAAAGATGGGAAGCATTGGTGACCCCATCAGAAGGAGGAGATGGAAAAGAGATAGAGGTAGTGATAGAGAAAGCTGCATCTGCCATTGGAGAAACACACAAGGTATTGGAACAGTTAGATATACCAAACAACCCAGTGGTTGAACCATCACTTAGTGGGGAGACATCACCAGCACCCTACAAAGTGTTATTTGGAGACATGGCAGATGAAGAGGGAAATGCAAACAACAAAACAAAGACATTTGGATTCCCAATACTATACATCGCTAGAGACATTTCTATGAAGAATATTCGATTGTCCTCACCGCCTCACTTCCATGGTATGTCAATAGAAGATCCTGATTCATTTTTATTTGAATTTGATATACTATGTAGGAGTTATAATTACACTAATAATGCACAAAAACTAAAACTCTTTCCAGCCACACTAAAAGACTCAACATTAAGGTGGTTTATGAGCCTAAGAGAACAAACTATATTATCTTGGGATGGCATGAACGATAATTTCTTCTAGAAATATCAAGATTACTGTGACCTAGGGATGTTAGGAATGCCATATTTAAAATGCAACAATTTGAAGAAGAAATCTTGGAAGATTACCTAGAAAGGTTCCTATACAACTACCAAAAGACAAAGCAATTTGTCTTAGATACAACCACAGTTAGGACCATCTTCCTAAAACATGTGAGGATGACTGCATTGAAGTACTAAACCTCATGAGTTCTGTAGATTTGTACCAAAATCCATTTGCAAACATTGCAGAGTATTGTAAAAGATACTCCCGCAGTCAAGCCAAAACAAAAAAAAGTGTAAGGGATCCTACAAATAGAATTACTAAACCCGCACTAGGAGGTGTTACTAGGATTGAATTGGGGAATCTACTAGAAAAATTCAAAACAAACATCCTAAACACCATCATTTCCCAACTTGATACCATTAAAATTAAAAGGAAACAAGTAGAAGAAAATGCTACTTTGGCAATTTTCTGTCCTCGGTGTAAGAAAAGGCATCCTGAAAAGGAATTCCCCATTAATGTTATCAAAACATGTGGCCTCTATAAAAAATATCACCCTACCAGTGAGTGCCCTTCTTTACCTGGACTTAAATCCATTTTCAAGGGAGGGGGAGAACCTCATGAAACATCATAACCCGCCAAGAGGACATGGAAACAACAAAATCCCAATATGTTTGTAGACCCTACCACACAATATTCACAAAAAAAATGGGTACCTCCAATGTCTTATCCTCAATGGTCACCTCAAAAACCACAAATCTATCCTTGGAAACAAGGATGGAGAGGGCTTGCATATGGGAATTTGACCTTTCAGCCAACAACTTTTCCCACCTACCCACAATACCCTTCCAATATTTCTCAGTTGCTACCGTGATTTAATCCCCCTGCTCTTCCTCCACCTCCACAGCTACAACAACAACTTGCACTTCCTATGACTCCAAATTTGTAGCAACAAATTCAATTTGCACCTATCCTAAACCCTTCCCGTCCTACCCCTATTCTTGCACAAACTATTCCTAATCCAAATAATAGACCTGCACAGCCTGTACAAAATATTGAAGTACAAATATTCCCCACTTATGTGATAAATATTTCTTTATTTAATGGAATTGAATTAAGATTAGGGAGGGTTGTGAATAAACCAAATCCTACTGTGGTTATTCAAGAATAATAACAAGTAGATAATCAAGCAGTTCAAGAAGAAGACAAAATAGATAATCAATCAGTTCAAGAATAAGAACAAATGGATAACCAATTAAATGAAGAAATAAACACCCCTATACAAAAGGAAACTCCTCCTCACACTTCTCACCCAGCAAAAATGCCTCAGAAAACTAATCCTCCTCCTTATCCAAAAGGGTTACTTGTGAAGAAATCTGAGGTACCTCTAAGACCTAATCTAGAGACTGAACTTAGAAAAATATGTGTGAAGATTCCCCTACTTCAGGCCATCAAGGATATACCTATCTATGCTAATATTGTAAGGGACCTTCGAATTAAACTTCCAAGGAGGAATAGGAAGGAGCCTTCTGTTATACAGGTGGTTGGACAATTATCGGAATTTATATCAGAAATGCCATCCAAATATAATGTCCAGGATATCCACTGGTAACCATAGAGATTAATGGTGTTTCTTTTCCAAGCACACTTAGTGATCTAGGAGAAACAATAAATGTTATGTCAGTTGACACCATGAAAACGTTGCAACTAAATCACCTAAGACCATCATAGACTTTGCTAGAATTAGCAGACAAATCAATCATCAGCCCAACAGGAAGTCTAGATGATATAAGCGTTACTTTAGCCTCTTGGGAATACCCTGTGGATTTCTTAGTAATTCATCCCAAATCATCCAAACCAGGGCACCCAGTAGTACTTGAACAACCTTGGTTGGACACTGCTGATGCGTTTATTAGTTGTCGGTCTAGAGAGATGAAAATTTCCAATGGCACCCAGAGTAAAAAACTTATCCTCTTTCCTCCTGCCCAACCAACCACTGAAGTTCCTCTCTGGTTGGAGAATCCCTATGGGGAGGAGTACTGTACTCATCCCTTGTTGACACTCTAACAAGTAAAAGGAGTTCAAGAGAAAACTGAAGAACAAATATTAAGCCTATTTTTGGCTGATACAAAATGCATTGAATACCCTCAATCTTTTCTTGAATACACACATATCTTCATCTCTTAATTCCAGGAAATATGGCACCCCTCCACCTCTGCAGTAGCCACCATTTCACAAGTAGATGAAGGGAAAGAATCAACAGTCCAAGCTATTGAAATCATCCATGGAAAATCTTTGTATATCAATGCTAGCTTAGAAACAGATCAACAACAAAAGTTGACTCAAATGATTCAAGGGAAATCTAGCTCTTTTGCATGGGATTACTCTGAAATGAAAGGGATCCACCCAGACACTTGTATGCATCATATTTACACTAATGACCAAATCGCACATGTTAGAAAAACCCAAAGAAGAATGAATCCGGCCTTGAAAGACATAGTGAAAGAAGAACTCCATAAACTCCTACATGCCAATTTCATTTACCCTATATCGGATAACAAGTGGGTATCCCCATTGGTTATTTTCCCTAAGAAAAATGGTAAATGGAGGATTTGTGTGGACTTTTGAGAATTGAACAAGGCTACCTACAAAGATTACTTCCCTTTTCCTTTCATAGACCAAGTCTTGGACACTTTGTCTAGGCAGAGGTATTTTTTCTTTTTGGATAGGTTTAGTGATTACAATCAGATCCAAATTTCACCAGAAGACCAGGAAAAAACCACATTTACTTTCCCATGGAGGACCTATGCCTATAGGGTTCTTCCTTTTGGTTTGTGTAATGCCCCTGCTACCTTTCAAAGGGTTGTCTTGGCCATTTTCTCTGATTTGACCCATGACTGTGTAGAAGTCTACATGAATGACTTCACAATGTATGGGGATGATTTCTAGTAGGCATTGGACAATTTGGAGAAAGTATTGATTAGGTGTAAATAAAACAACCTTTCCCTTAGTCATGAAAAATATAGAATGATTCTCACTAAAGGAATTGTTTTAGGCCACCACATCTCCGGTACTGGAATAAGATTAGACCCTATCAAGATTGACATCATTTCCCAAATCAAATTCCCTAGCTCACAGAAAGAAGTCAGAAGCTTTTTAGGGCATGTTGGTTACTATATGAGGTTCATTCAAAATTTTACAAATATAGTTTCCCCACTATTCAAATTGTTAACAAAAGAGGTTGAATTTTGTTGGAATGAACAATGTCAAATCTCCTTTGAAATTTTAAAAACAAAGATTTCAAGTGCCCCTGTTTTGAGAGGACCAAACCGGTCTCTTCCTTTTCATATCTGCACAGATGCTTCAGATACAACTTTGGGGGTTGTTTTAGGACAAAGGGAAGGCCATATTCCATATGCCATATACTTTTTCAGCAAGAATCTTTCACCTACTGAAGTAAGATACACTGTCACTGAAAAATAATTCTTGTCAGTAGTACATGCCATTAACAATTTTACACACTACATAACAGGGTATGAAGTTTTTGTACATACCAACCATTCAACCATCATATTTTTAATGAAAAAAAATGTTACAAATGCTAGAGTGACTATATGGTTGTTATTACTGCAAGAATTCAATATCACCATTATTGATAGGCCCAAAAAAGATAATTTAGTTGTTGATTTCTTGTCTAGACTCATTCATACAGGTGATAATACTTCGGTAGATGATGATTTTCCAGATGAGAATATATTTTCTATTTCTACTTACATTCCTTGGTATGCAGATGTAGCCAACTATATTGTAACATGAAAGCTACCTTAGAATCTTTCCTCCTGAGAAAAACAAAGAATTATCCAGCTAAGTTCCAATTACATGTGGCATGATGATTGCTTATACCAAACTAGGCCTGATTTGGTGATCAAAAGGTGTGTTTGGGAGGATGAGATGCATGATATATTCAAAGCCTGTCATGATGGTCCATGTGGAGGTCATTTTGCTGACAAAAGGACAACATACAAGATCTTACAGTCTATTTACTATTGGCCAACTATTTTCAAGGATACAAAGAAGTATGTGGCTAGCTGTGATGATTGCCAAAGGATGGGAAAACCTAATGCAGTTGATGAGTTGCCCCTCCAAGATCAGGTAGTAATCGAACCTTTTGAAAAATGGGATTTGGATTTTGTAGGACCCATTAACCCTATGTATTGAAGGAAGAACTACATCTTGGTCTGCACAGATTATGTGACCAAATGGGTGGAAGATAAAGCTTTATATTCTGCTAATGAACAAT
The DNA here is from genome assembly GCA_032191745.1 of Picea mariana. Lineage (NCBI taxonomy): Eukaryota > Viridiplantae > Streptophyta > Pinopsida > Pinales > Pinaceae > Picea > Picea mariana. Next base: position 96,316 of record JASDQU010739829.1, read on the forward strand.
CTGTTGTAGACTTTCTCTTTGAAGAAATATTTACTCGTTTTGGTGTACCTCGAGAAATAGTAACTGACCAAGGAACCCAATTCACCTCCAATTTGGTCAAAGCCCTTACTGGAAAATACATAATCAAACATAGAAAATATTCACCTTACACTACTACATATTGAAAATTTTGCGATGACCACTTCTGACGAAAGTACTCTTTCGTCACAACATGCAAGAGAAAAAGTTCAATTTTTCTAAATCCACCCCGTATTCGTCACTATATCGATGGATGTACTTTGACTAAATTAATATGGTCAATGTTCATCGCAAGAGCGACGCATCTAGTTTGTTTAAATTAATATGGTCAACGTTCGTCGCAAGAGTGACAACTAACCTAACGTTAAAATTGACCGTTAAAAATGAAAAATAAATAGGTAAAAAAAAAGAAATATTTTTAGGTCATGGTCGTCGCAATTGCGACGATTGTGACCTAAAATTGGACAATAAATATTTGACAATTTAAATATGTTGCGACAATCTTGCTATAACAACGATAGTTCTGAAAGGGTATTTTTGTGCGGAAGAATGTCGCATAATGTTGTTAGAGGTGGGGAAAAAAGTAAAGCGGGTGAAAAGGGTGATGGTAGATGTTATTTCCCTTGTAAAAATAGTTGCCTCAGACATCCTGTAAGAATTTTAATAGCAACATCTATAAAACATTGTAGGAAATATGGGCACATTGATGGCAGATCGAATGAATATCATCCCATGGTAATTAGCTATATATTCATTCTCTTTTTTTTCTTTGTCAATTTTATATAAAATTATATATATATGTATATATATTGTTTGAATTTTTTTTATAGTATACACTAATTTTGCATGATTGTTTATAATTATAAAGTTAGAGTTTCCCTCTAACTTTACACAGAATAGTGCACCAAGTATTAGTAGAAATGATGTTGTACAAGATGAGGAACATCATCATGGCTAAGAAAATGAGGATCTCATGGAAGAAGATGATGGGACAAATCAAGTTAATGATCCCATGGAAGAAGATGATGGGACAAATCAAATGATCCAAGATTTGTTTTTGTAGTTGGATGAGGATGGGGAAAATGCTGGTATTTATGATGAACCTCTATTAGAAAAGGAAAATAAATGACTTTATGAAGGATCAAGAGCAAATCTTCTCTCCGCTACATTGCTGCTAGTGAACTTAAAGGTTATGAATAATTTTCCGAACACTTGTATGACACAGATACTAAGGTATGTAATATGTTTCATCTCATATTATACATAAATGTTGATTTTTTTATATTTATTTTTAGTGTTAATTAATGTGTAAAAAAAGAATGCAATTTTTATGATTAATATTCTTACATTAACTAGTTATTTGTTATGTTGTAGATTGTTAGGTGAATTTTTGTTACCATCGTCAAATATTTTACCTCGCACATATCCATTATGAAAGACATTGGAATGGATTATCAAACTATAGATGCATGTCCTAATGACCATATTATATATTATGGACAACATGCTTCGAAAATAGAATGTCTGCAATGTCTTATCAGTAGATATCGAACCGATCAAGTAACAAAAAGGTTGCCTCAAAAGGTTCTTCTTCATATTCCCATAATTCCACATTTGCAGCGATTGTTCAGGTGTGAAAGCATAGCACAATTTATGGATTACCATGCACGTAACAGAAGTGGAGATGGTGTTCTTTGAATGTCTGCTGATGGTTCTTCATTTAGGGAAATTGAAGAAAAATGGGCAGATTTCAAAGATAAACCTTGTAATGTTAGGCTTTCATTGGCAACTGACGGTGTTAATCCATTTAGAGAGCTTAGGTCTATTTACTCAGTGTGGCCTATTTTTGTTATCAACAATAACATTCCTCCTTTCGATGTCAATAAAGAGAGAGCATATAATGTTGACAATGATTGTTCCAGGTATTTGTTTACATTAATTTTTTGAATTTAACATTTTCATTTGGTTCAATTTTTGCATAATATCTTTTGTTTATTTATTTAATTATATATATTACATGATATCATTCCTATAGTAATTATCTGTAATTTCAACAATTCGGTAAGTACCAGGTTAAATATATGAATGTATATATAGAGCCTCTTATCGACGAGCTACTAAAGTTATGGGCTGGCATCACAATGTCATGACATAAGTAAACCAATCGGGGAGAAGAAATTTAAATTCCGTGGAATAATTTTATGGACAATTCATGATTCCCTTGGACTAACACATTTTTGTGGTATGTAACATTCTAATATTTCTCTTTAATACTATATAATATTTTAATGTTATCATGGTGCATGTTTAATTTTTAAATAATCTCATCATATAATTGACATTAATACATTTGTTGCAGGTCTTCAAACAAAGGATAAATTTGCATTTCCAGCTTGTGGCCCTAAGATGAAGTATCATCATTCAAAAAGTTTAGGAAAGATGGTGTTTGATGAGTATAGGCACCTTCTTCCTAACAACCATAGGTATCGTACTACTAAAAAACATCTTTTCAATGGGAAAGAAGAGACTGGTCTAAAACCACGAAGAATGACACCTCACCTATGGAGGTTGGAATATAATAGAAATCGTCAA
>JASDQU010739829.1:99189-114339 GCA_032191745.1 Picea mariana
TTGGTCAAATACAATAAGGATATCTTCCAAAGCTACTCAATCTTCAAAAATTCATGGGAACTCTCAAAGTCTCTTCATTAATCTTTCAACAACGACCTTCTTGCAATTGTCGTCTCCCTGAGGTTGTCCCCCATTGGCAATTTCCTTCTCCAACATCTCCAATCTTGTTTTTTCTATACATGAAATACATCATCACATTCATAATTACATTAGATGTCATGTTAAATAAACATACATGTACCATAGTATATTAATTGGAAAACATTCTTAGATATGTCCTAACATATATGAATGTCACTTATCACATTATTGTCAACATTTTTGTGGGTGCAATGACATTCAAAATTTTAGTTGTTTCAATATCCTACATCCAACAACATTCTCATGTCTTAAACATTTTCACATATCAGCCTTTCAACTTTCTCTTTTCCCAGAGAAACACATTAGACAATACAAAGGGATTTAAGGGATTCTTCCCTTTTTCTAACTCCTTCTACACATCTTGGAACTTTCAGCCCAACTAAGTTATTTATAAGGCCTCACTGCCTTTACTTAACATGGCTCAATTAAATCTATTCATTTAAAAATACTTATTATCTTACTTTCCTTTCACCCACTGTTCTTTTAAAGCATACAACTCTGTCTTATTATTCAAAGTTTTAGAGTGAGTAAAGTATAAATCATTTTCTTCTTCTTTGATTATGAAGTCTATCCTTCCCGGGATCTGTCTGTTCTCTTCCTTGATCAGTATCATTCAAGTTCATCTTGACATTTATGAATAAATCAACATGCTACAACAACATGCTTTTAGTACACAATGAATTATGAACATGTGCATTCTGCATGTTACCATTAAAAATCATAATGTTCAACATTCATTTGCATATCCTTCACTTATGTACAATATTTTAAAATGTAATATATGATTCTTATACAAATAGAATTTGTAGTCTATTTTCTAATTTTCCAACAGTCATTAAGATTATGACTCTATTCTCCTGACAGAGTTCACACACAGTTCCTCCACATGGAACTGTCTCATCATGCAACTTCCTTATTCCATATCCATCACGATCTGAGATGACCCCGACCTCGAGTCAGCCTCAACTTTATTATTTCACAGTTCTATCCAATATTCCATAAGGAATACAAGCATGCATTCTTATGATGCATTCCAAATGTATATTCAAACATGTATCTTTAGGTCATCAACTTTATTTCAAATTGTTCTTTCATACATTTAACCACATGCACCAATGTTATATGTGTCTACCATAGGCATATTTTTCATATTTGTTTACAAATTATTTTAACTCATGATTATTCACAGTCATTCTCATGCAATCCTCAAAGGAATTATAACCATGTTTCCTCTTATCATGACAATAGAGCATTCATGCTCCTTTATTCGTTCATCAATTTATACTAGCTTTTCTTGAGGAGATGGGACACATCCTCCTCAAGATATTATTTAAATCGAATAGTTCAGACCCTTCTACATATGGTCAATCATGCCTCCATGGAATTATTTAGATTTGGAAAGTACACATCTTGCCTCAGCTCCTACTTGATCAGGAAGTCATATTATACTTTTTAAGCATGTTTATGTACATATACATATATGTATGTGCATCACTTGCACATTTTTACCTCGTTCATTCACATTTATTTTAACTTCATCCAGTTTTGATGAGATCCTTCAATCACTTGCATGACTAGTCTCACCAATTAAAATCATAATTATGCTACCTCTTTATAGTATAACAACTAGTAAAAGGTCACTTTTTCTCATTTCTCTCTTAGCATTTCCTACTAGATTTCTCTGAGGAGTTGCATACTTTCCCAAAATATTATTGAGACAAGGTACTCAAACCCTCCAACATAGGGACAACGATGCATCCATGGCATTATCGAGTCCAAGAAACCACACTCTTTGCTTTACTTCCCTCTTACTCAGGCATCCATATCATGCCTTTAGTATGCATATACTCATAAATATATATTGTACATGAGAACCACTTGTACATTCCCATATTAATCATATACATTCATCAAAGTTTGGCTTATATCAGTCTTTTCTAATGAGGATTTATAGTTATTCACATGACTAGTCTCATAGAGGTGATCATATCTATGTTTCCTTCTATCATGGAAACACCCAACAAAAATCCATTCTTACATGTCTACTATAAAATCCTTTCACAAGTCAGAAACATACACAGGTAATTACAACACTTCCTATGGAAACAACTTAACAATTCTAGTCTCTCTTCATGCTTCAATTCACTTTTGGTCAACAAATCTTTATCAAAGAGAATCATTTCTTATCATTACTTATAACTGCTACCATACCCATATGGATACCATTCATATCTAGATGTCAATATGGCCCATTAGTTATCTAGACATTCTCTAGCACTTCCTTAACCAAAATTCCATTAATCATTTCACCTGTATCTTCATAAGGAAATATTCAATCAACATCATCAACATTTTACTTATGTTGCTATTATCATATCATTACTATCCATATGATCTATGACTACACCACATCAAGAGTCAAAATCATTTCTTCGCTTCAAATCGAATTCCACGATTCAACCCACTTGAAATCTAGTATTTCTATATGGTAACATCCTGAAATTGGACATAACTACTCAGGAATTCTTCCAAGCTATTTATCTAAGGCTTACCAAACCTTCAGGGACTCTCATCAGGCCCCGAAAACCACTAAGGTCTTCCTTCCCCATCACTTAGATGGAGGTTTATGTTTATGCAAACTACCCATACCAAGACAAGGGGTTCCACCGATTATACAAGGTTCTCTAATTCATACAGAGACCTCTCTTGGGATCTTAGACAATCCAATGCCTACCTTAGGGAACCTCCACCTATTCCTCCTAGAAAGTATCACTTATTTTTGGTTTATAAGCTTGTCTTATTTTCCAACCATCATACAACAACAATACCCTACAATACACACATGAGGTAGAAATATATATACAAATATATCCAGGAGGTCATTCATAGTAAGAAATCATTATTTCAATTAAGTTACATAGAGCATGAGATACTTATCTATTACAAGTTATATCCGACCAACTGACTGTGGGTGTTCACCTTTCCACCCAACCATAGGCTCTGTGTGCTCGATTACTTCAACAGAAGACCACCTCCATGCCAATCCATGATACCACTAGGGAGTCTGTCTCAGATTCTCATGGATATTGTCATGTGTAGGTTAGTCTCCTTCATACAACTCTTAGTCAATATTTTCTTGTACTCACCTAGCCCTGGCCTTCCCAAGGTTTATCAAATGCTCTCTTGATCAAGCTCACAACCTTCTCAGCTTAGGTTGGGATATAGGATTTCCAACTATCCATATAACCAAATTTCTCATGAGACTCGTGTATCTCATCCCATACCTAGGCCACTCCTTCCCTTTTCTTCTCCCTCCTCCATTCATAACTCCTCTTCCCCCTAATCCCCCTTAAGAAGGTTCTCAACATTTACCTTGTTTTTCCTTCCGTCAGAAGGAAGATCATGCGTCAATCATGGAGAATTGTGATGACCTTTATTTCTGTCCTTTATTTGATAGTCTAGGTCACTTCAATAAGTCTCCTCATACTTCCATTCATTGAGGGTGGTTGGTTGCTAAACCACCAACCCTTCTTCATTAACCGATTTTCCTTGAAATCAGAGTTAAGGGAAATATCTTAATATTTCCAATTCAAATATCTAATCAAGGAGGATTGGATCATATTAGCATGGCGACATTCCTCTAAATGCTTCCTCACTCTTTCCTCTAGTGGTATCATGAACAATACTTTTAAGGCTTCACCCCACAGTCAGTTGTTTGACATTTTCAATTAAAACAATAAAACATTTACAATATTTACATGTCATCACATGGAAATCATTAACTATGATTATTTACATATAATCATGGTTTAGAAAGGGGGTGTTATAGTAGACAAAACAATGATACAATACAAAACCAAATTATATTAATGAATGGAAAGGAAAAATACTACAAAATTAAAAGCAATACAAATTAATTAGAATGGTTGTATATTATATCTAAAGAGAGATGTGTTGGTTATGCTCATTTTCCAAAGAATATTACAAGAGGCCCAAAGTTCCTTATTAACATAAAGTATGATTCCCTAGGATGAAAAATCCCTAAAGATCCAAAATTGTAACCCTAGGAAATGATGTGACAAAAGGAATGCAAGCATTAAACATGCTAGTTGATATTTTGACTTCCTTGAGGGTGCAAATTTTGCACACAAACTCAATTTACAGTGTTACTTTGACCATTACAAATATTATTTCATGTTATATGAGTTTTGTAGGCCATGTAATGAAACATTTTGCGGCCTACATCAACTACCAAAAATGCAAGGGAAATGCTCAAAAAACTTGTTGAAAGTTTGGTACTTGAAAAACTATAGTAATGCCAAGATGTGAAACCTTTTTGATTTAGTGGAACAAGTGGGTGGCCACTAATATCCACTTGGATCAATCATCCCCCTTTATCAATGGTCCCCATTATGTTAAGCTCCTCCATCAAATGGGCATAATTTTGTTGAACATGAATTTCAGTGAACCACTTGCCCCAGTAAAGAAGTTTCCCTACTTTAACAACCTAATAAAATTGGATGTTCTACTATCAATTACAATTCATCTTGGTGTCCATGATCCTGATGGAAAATACCATCAACTTCAACCCACAATCACATAGTTTTCAACACTCTGTCGTAGTCAATATTCAGGTTTCTTGTCTGGCCTCAGATCAACATGAACATGCACTCAAAATTTTCCTTTTTCTATAGCGCTGAATTGCACTATGTCATAGATAACTCTGTGTGGAATTACCACTACGCAGATATACTTCCCTGCGGAAGGATAAATGAATAATGTTGATGAAATATGTCACAAAATATTCTACGTGAAATTCAACAAATAGTGTGGGTATGTCACAGGTTACTTAAAATGCAGAATCCTACAAAAATACTAACTTGTCCCAGATATCTTTATGACTTGTTCCACTATGCCAAATCATGACTGTCTATTCCTGTGAAGAAAAATGCCTAGGAAATATTCTTTTAAACAAAATTTTAGAACTTGTTGAAATTAACTGTGCACGGTCTTCTTCAAATAACATAAACTCATCACTATGCCAAGATAGCTTATACACAAAGTTTAACAATTCAAACACACAATGTGACAAAATGAAAATACACAGTGTGAAAAAATGAAAACACATAGCGCGACAACACCACATGCTCTGTTCTTTATTTTTATCAATGAAGGAATTAATTTACACAAGAAATCTCTTTCCTTCTTTCTCTCTTGGACATGTGCGATCCACAATTTTACATATTCAATCTCACACACTCACTCCTCTCTGCCTCTTACAAAGCATTCAATATATATCGATCCCTTGGATAGATTACAAACAAATGAATCCCAAGTTATCTTAAAAAATGCCTAAACTAGAGATATTCTCCTAATATTTAGCAATAGACTTAACATCTATGACAAACAACTCTATATCTAATAAAACAAACTCAATGGAAAATTTCTTCTAGAGACATTTTGTAATTATTACAAATATAATAAAATAAATTAGTGAACCAACTCCCTTGGTAAATGTTTGTTGAGTCTCCATTTTGACACTTCTAGTATCCTATATTATCCTCCATCTAAGTCTATTTTACCTATGCTATGTGTATATAATTGACCATTTCCTCCACAAACCTACTTTCTGACCTTGTCCATGTGCATAGAGAGGTAACTTATGTTAAAGCATGATTTGTTTTATTTTCTTGATTTCATTGGATTAAATGGTTGATTATTTATGCTCCTAATTACTTTGAGTCTTAAGCAGCTCCATTTGGTACTTTAACAATCACTTGATCCAGTACTCCGCAGGATCCGATACTTCACTATCCGGTACTCCGCTATTCCATGTATTATGGTACTACCCATTCAACACTTATTCTGATACTAGCACAACGATTCTTCTGGTATTACCCACTCAATGTTTATTATGGTACCAACACAACATTTCATCTGACACCACCAGGTCAATGCCTCATCCAGTACCACCAGCTCAGCGCCTCATCCTGTACCACCATCTCAATGCCTCATCTGGTACCACCAGCTCAACGCCTCATCTGTTACCGACCTCATGCCTTTTCTGGTACTACCTTTGCGCTGGTCTGGTACCCATGGTCATGAATATGTTCATTCGGTACTAAACCCCTGTCTACAAGATTTACATGTTGAACGAGTATGTTGATGAACATTCCAAGAAGTTAGTTTGATAGAAGTCTCTTGAGGTAGTTTTGAGATCATGATAGAATTCTTCTCTCATGAACTTCATGTCACGAGGATGAAATCCATCCTTAGAGATACAATATGAATTACCAATTGTAATATTTTAAAACCATTTGATAATTATCTTTAGATCTTGGTAATAATGGCTCACCTTCTTTATAAGGGATGTTGTGTAGATGATAGGGAGACAAGTAGTAAGTAAATAATGATATACATTGTTATGCTAAATGAGATGTTGAACTATTGATTCAGTTGATCAATTGAAGGAATACAAATGACATTTTGTGCAATTCATGAGCATGAGTAAAGTGTTTTAGTCTGCAATCTTTTTAGAGGTACCTTGTTGGTTCGGCAAGGGCCCACAACCCCAATCAAGGTAAACCTCCTTGTACATGTCTTTGTGTGTTGTAAGTCAATTGTGTGAGTGTGAAAATTTAATAGTTGTGTGTTTTAAATGCATTTTAAGAATAGTACAATTTTATTTGATTTTGAATCAGTGTGAGTAAATGGTTATACATTGAACAGAGTAGATAATTCCATTTCCATTTTTGCAGATTGATATTCAATTGATAAAAGTTTGATAGATGCGTGGGATTGTTAAGCAAGAAAATGTTATTGTTTTGAATTTATGATTATGGTGTTCTTAGTAGGTACAGGAACCACAAGAATTCATCTCTCACCTTCATGTTCCACATAATGAAATCTCTCAATCCTATTGACTATTTCCTGTATTAAAGAAGGTTTGATTGGAATTGATAGATTTATTGTTGATTTCTTTCTAAGAGTGAATAAAGTGGATTGTTGATTACTATTTTCAATTGGTACAAGAAGCAAGATCTAAGTTCATCTATTCATTTCACGAGCCTGTAATGAACAGTCTTGTTATCTAAGCAAGAGCCTTTTTAATTGAGTGTTTGTTTGAGAGTTTTGTTATCAGTTTTATATTCTGAGTTTAAAGTTGTGTGAAGCATTCAAATAATCTAGAAACAGAGTGTTATGTTATTAATTATTTCATGATTGAGATAGATACAACAGGCATAGATAGGTTACCCGATTTTGACACATATAGTGTAACAACTCTTTTGATTACGAATATCGGATCGATATATAAATGAGTGCAATATACTAAGAATATATATACACCAACATTTTGGCGTCGTTGTCGAGGAGTTGTAAATGGTAACAGGTAGCATTTTGAGTTTGATTGGTTTGATGAGTTTGGATTGGATTTAAGGACAATTTGAGGGTGGAGATAAGACGATAAGACAAGAGATAAGAACCTGCGCATCCACTTTGGTGGGGTTGCTCCAAAGTCAGGAACAATTCTTAGAGGATAAATTTCAAAGGTAGCAATTGAAACAATAGCCAAATGCACTAAATCTGAATCCATTTTTCAAATTGAAAGCACAATACAATAATAAAGAGGGGAAGTATTGGTGACCCCATCAGAAGGAGGAGATGGAAAAGAGACAGAGGTAGTGATAGAGGAAGTTGCATCTGCCATTGGGGAAACACACAAGGTATTGGAACAGTTAGATATACCAAACAACCCAGTGGTTGAACCATCACTTAGTGGGGAGACATCACCAACACCCTACAAAGTGTTATTTGGAGACATGGTAGATGAAGAGGGAAATGCAAACAACAAAACAAAGACATTTGGATTCCCAATACTATACATCGCTAGAGACGTTGCTATGAAGAATATTCCATTGTCCTCACTGCCTCACTTCCATGGTATGTCAACAGAAGATCCTAATTCATTTTTATTTGAATTTGATATACTATGTAGGAGTTATAATTACACTAATAATGCACAAAAACTAAAACTCTTTCCAGCCACACTAAAAGACTCAACATTAAGGTGGTTTATGAGCCTAAGAGAACACACTATATTATCTTGGGATGGCATGAAGGATAATTTCTTCCAGAAATATCAAGATTACGATGACCTAGGGATGTTAGGAATGCCATATTTAAAATGCAACAATTTGAAGAAGAAAACTTGGAAGATTACCTAGAAAGGTTCCTATACAACTACCAAAAGACAAAGCAATTTGTCTTAGATACAACCACAGTTAGGACCATCTTCCTAAAATGTGTGAGGGATGACTGCATTGAAGTACTAAACCTCATGAGTTCTGTAGATTTGTACCAAAATCCATTTGCAGACATTGCAGAGTATTGTAAAAGATACTCCTGCAGTCAAGCCAAAACAAAAAAAAAGTGTAAGGGATCCTACAAACATAATTACTAAACCCGCACTAGGAGGTGTTACTAGGATTGAATTGGGGAATCTAATAGAAAAATTCAAAACAAACATCCTAAACACCATCATTTCCCAACTTGATACCATTAAAATTAAAAGGAAACAAGTAGAAGAAAATGCTACTTTGGAAATTTTCTTTCCTCGGTGTAAGAAAAGGCATCCTGAAAAGGAATTCCCCATTAATGTTATCAAAATCTGTTGCCTCTATACAAAATATCACCCTACCAGTGAGTGTCCTTCTTTACCTGGACTTAAATCCATTTTCAAGGAAGGGGGAGAACCTCATGAAACATCATAACCCCCCAAGAGGACATGGAAACAACAAAATCCCAATATGTTTGTAGACCCTACCACACAATATTCACAAAAAAAATGGGTACCTCCAATGTCTTATCCTCAATGGTCACCTCAAAAACCACAAATCTATCCTTGAAAACAAGGATGGAGAGGGCTTGCATATGGGAATTTTACCTTTCAGCCAACAACCTTTCCCACCTACCCACAATACCCTTCCAATATTTCTCAGTTGCTACCATGATTTAATCCCCCTGCTCTTCCTCCACCTCCACAACTACAACAACAACTTGCACTTCCTATGAATCCAAATCTATAGAAACAAATTCAATTTGCACCTATCCCAAACCCTCCTTGTCGTACCCCTATTCATGCACAAACTATTCCTAATCCAAATAATAGACCTACACAGCCTGTACAAAATATTGAAGTACAAATATTCCCCACTTATGTGATAAATATTTCTTTATTTAATGGAATTGAATTAAGATTAGGGACGGTTGTGAATAAACCAAATCCTACTGTGGTTCTTCAAGAATAAGAACAAGTAGATAATCGAGCAGTTCAAGAAGAAGACAAAATAGATAATCAATCAGTTCAAGAATAAGAACACATGGATAACCAATTAGATGAAGAAATAAACACCCCTGTACAAAAGGAAACTCCTCCTCACACTTCTCACCCAACAAAAATGCCTCAGAAAACTAATCCTCCTCCTTATCCAAAAAGGTTACATGTGAAGAAATCTGAGGTACCTCTAGGACCTAATCTAGAGACTGAACTTAGAAACATATGTGTGAATATTTCCCTACTCCAGGCCATCAAGGATATACCTATCTATGCTAATATTGTAAGGGACCTTCGAATTAAACTTCCAAGGAGGAAGAGGAAGGAGCCTTCTGTTATACAGGTGGTTGGACAATTATCAGAATTTATATCAGAAATGCCATCCAAATATAATGTCCAGGAAATCCACTGGTAACCATAGAGATTAATGATGTTTCTTTTCCAAGCACACTTATTGATCTAGGAGAAAAAATAAATGTTATGTCAATTGACACCATGAAAACACTGCAACTAAATCACCTAATACCATCATAGACTTTGCTAGAATTAGCAGACAAATCAATCATCAGCCCAACAGGAAGTCTAGATGATATAAGCGTTACTTTAGCCTCTTGGGAATACCCTGTGGATTTCTTAGTAATTCATCCCAAATCATCCAAACCAGGGCACCCAGTAGTACTTGACCAACCTTGGTTGGACATTGTTGATGCATTTATTAGTTGTCGGTCTAGAGATATGAAAATTTCCAATGGTACCCAGAGTAAAAAACTTATCCTCTTTCCTCCTGCCCAACCAACCACTGAAGTTCCTCTCTGGTTGGAGAATCCCTATGGGGAGGAGGACTGTAATCATCCCTTGTTGACACTCTAACAAGTAAAAGGAGTTCAAGAGAAAACTGAAGAACAAATATTAAGCCTATTTTTGGCTGATACAAAATGCATTGAATACCCTCAATCTTTTCTTGAATACACACATATCTTCATATCTTAATTCCAGGAAATATGGCATCCCTCCACCTCTGCAATAGCCACCATTTCATAAGTAGATGAAGGGAAATAATCAATAGTCCAAGCTATTGAAATCATCCATTGAAAATCTTTGTATATCAATGCTATCTTAGAAACAGATCAACAACAAAAGTTGACTCAAATGATTCAAGGGCAATCTAGCTCTTTTGCATGGGATTACTCTGAAATGAAAGGGATCCACCCAAACACTTGTATGCATCATATTTAAACTAATGACCAAATCACACATGTTAGGAAACCCCAAATAAGAATGAATCCAGCCTTGAAATACATAGTGAAAGAAGAACTCCAGAAACTCTTACATGCCAATTTCATTTACCCTATATCGGATAACAAGTGGGTATCCCCATTGGTTATTTTCCCTAAGAAAAATGGTAAATAGAGGATTTGTGTGGAATTTTGAGAATTGAACAAGGCTACCTATAGAGATTACTTCCCTTTTCCTTTCATAGACCAAGTCTTGGACACTTTGTCTAGGAAGAGGTATTTTTCCTTTTTGGATAGGTTTAGTGATTACAATCAGATCCAAATTTCACCAGAAGACCAGGAAAAAACCACATTTACTTTCCCATGGGGGACCTATGCCTATAGGGTTCTTCCTTTTGGTTTGTGTAACGCCCTTGCTACCTTTCAAAGGGTTGTCTTGGCCATTTTCTCTTATTTGACCCATGACTGTGTAGAAGTCTACATGAATGACTTCACAATGTATGGGGATGATTTCTAGTAGGCATTGGACAATTTGGAGAAAGTATTGATTAGGTGTAAATAAACCAACCTTTCCCTTAGTCATGAAAAATATAGAATGATTCTCACTAAAGGAATTGCTTTAGGCCACCACATCTCCGGTACTGGAATAAGATTAGACCCTACCAAGATTGACATCATTTCCCAAATCAAATTCCCTAGCTCATAGAAAGAAGTCAGAAGCTTTTTAGGGCATGTTGGTTACTATAGGAGGTTCATTCAAAATTTTACAAATATAGCTTCCCCACTATTCAAATTGTTAACAAAAGAGGCTGAATTTTGTTGGAATGAACAATTTAAAATCTCCTTTGAAATTTTAAAAACAAAGATTTCAAGTGTCCCTGTTTTGAGAGGATCAAACTGGTCTCTTCCTTTTCATATTTGCACAGATGCTTCAGATACAACTTTGGGGGTTGTTTTAGGACAAAGGGAAGGCCAGATTCCATATGTCATATACTTTGTCAGCAAGAATCTTTCACCTACTGAAGTAAATTACACTGTCACTGAAAAATAATTCTTATCAGTAGTACATGCCATTAACAAGTTTACACACGACATAACAGGGGATGAATTTTTTGTACATACCAACCTTTAAACCATCATATTTTTAATGAAAACAATTGTTACAAATGCTAGAGTGACTATATGGTTGTTATTACTACAAGAATTCAATATCACCATTATTGATAGGCCCAAAAAAGATAATTTAGTTGTTGATTTTTTGTCTAGACTCATTCATACAGGTGATAATACTCCAGTAGATGATGATTTTCAAAATGAGAATATATTTGCTATTTCTACTTACATTCCTTGGTCTACCTTAGAATCTTTCCTCCCGAGAAAAACAAAGAATTATCCAGTTAAGTTCCAATTACATGTGGCATGATGATTGCTTATACCAAACTAGGCCTGATTTGGTGATCAAAAGGTGTGTTCGGGAGGATGAGATGCATGATATCTTCAAAGCCTGTCATGATGGTCCATGTGGAGGTCATTTTTCTGAAAAAAGGACAACATACAAGATCTTATAGTCTAGTTACTATTGGCCAACTATTTTCAAGGATACAAAGAAGTATGTGGCTAGCTGTGATGATTGCCAAAGGATGGGAAAACTTAATGCAGTCGATGAGTTGCCCCTCCAAGCTCAGGTAGTAATTGAACCTTTTGAAAAATGGGATTAGGATTTTGTAGGACCCATTAACCCTATGTATTGAAGGAAGAACTACATCTTGGTCTGCACAGATTATGTGACCAAATGGGTGGAAGATAAAGCTTTATATTCTGCTAATGAACAATTTGGTGTAGACTTTCTCTTCGAAGAAATATTTACTCGTTTTGGTGTACCTCAAGAAATAGTAACTGACCAAGGAACCCAATTCACCTCAAATTTGGTCAAAGCCCTTACTGAAAAATACAGAATCAAACATAGAAAATATTCACCTTACACTACTACATATTGAAAATTTTGTGATGACCACTTCTGACGAAAGTACTCTTTTGTCACAACATGCAAGAGAAAAAGTTCAATTTTTCTAAATCCACCCCGTATTCATCACTATATCGATGCATGTACTTTGACTAAATTAATATGGTCAATGTTCATCGCAAGAGCGATGCATCTAGTTTGTTTAAATTAATATGGTCAACGTTCGTCACAAGAGCGACAACTGACCTAACGTTAAAATTGACCGTTAAAAATGACAAATAAATAGGTAAAAAAAATAAATATTTTTAGGTCATGGTCATCGCAATTGCGCCGATCGTGACCTAAAATTGGACTATAAATATTTGACAATTTAAATATGTTGCGACAATTTTGCTATAACAACGACAGTTCTGAAAGGGTATTTTTGTGCGGAAGAATGTCGCATAATGTTGTTAGAGGTGGGGAAAAAAGTAAAGCGGGTGAAAAGGGTGATGGTAGATGTTATTTCCCTTGTAAAAATAGTTGCCTCAGACATCCCGTAAGAATTTTAATAGCAACATCTACAAAACATTGTAGGAAATATGGGAACATTGATGGCAGATCGAATGAATATCATCCCATGGTAATTAGCTATATATTCATTATATTTTTTTATTTTGTCAATTTTATATAAAGTTATATATATATGTATATATATCGTTTGAATGTTTTTTATAGTATACACTAATTTTGCATGATTGTTTGTAATTATAAAGTTAGAGTTTCCCTCTAACTTTCCACAGAATAGTGCACCAAGCATTAGTAGAAATGATGTTGTACAAGATGAGGAACATCATCATGGCTAAGAAAATGAGCGTCTCATGGAAGAAGATGATGGGACAAATCAAGTTAATGATCCCATGGAAGAAGATGATGGGACAAATCAAATGATCCAAGATTTGTTTTTGTCGCTGGATGAGGATGGGGAAAATGCTGGTATTTATGATGAACCTCTATTAGAAAAGGAAAATAAATGACTTTATGAAGGATCAAGAGAAAATATTCTCTCCGCTACATTGCGTCTAGTGAACTTAAAGGTTATGAATAGTTTTCTGAACACTTGTATGACACAGATACTAAGGTATGTAATATGTTTCATCTCATATTATACATAAATGTTGATTTTTTTCTATTTATTTTTAGTGTTAATTAATGTGTAAGATAAGAATGCAATTTTATGATTAATATTCTTACATTAACTAGTTATTTGTTATGTTGTAGATTGTTAGGTGAATTTTTGTTACCATCGTCAAATATTTTACCTCGCACATATCCATAATGAAAGACATTGGAATGGATTATCAAACTATAGATGCATGTACTAATGACCATATTATATATTATGGACAACATGATTCGAAAACATAATGTCTGCAATGTCTTATCAGTAGATATTGAACCGATCAAGTAACAAAAAGGTTGCCTCAAAAGGTTCTTCTTCATATTCTCATAATTCCACGTTTGCAGCGATTGTTCAGATGTGAAAGCATAGCACAATTTATGGATTACCATGCACGTAACAGAAGTGGAGTTGGTGTTCTTTGAATGTCTGACGATGGTTCTTCATTTAGGGAAATTGAAGAAAAATGGGCAGATTTCAAAGATAAACCTCATAATGTTAGGCTTTCATTGGCAACTGACGGTGTTAATCCAGTAAGAGAGCTTAGGTCTATTTACTCAGTGTGGCCTATTTTTGTTATCAACAATAACATTCCTCCTTTCGATGTCAATAAAGAGGGAGCACATAATGTTGACAATGATTGTTCCAAGTATTTGTTTACATTAATTTTTTGAATTTAACATTTTCATTTGGTTCAATTTTTGCATAATATCTTTTGTTTATTTATTTAATTATATATTACATGATATCATTCCTATAGTAATTATCTGTAATTTCAAACAATTAGGTAAGTACCAGGTTAAATATATGAATGTATATATTGAGCCTCTTATCGACGAGCTACTAAAGTTATGGGCTGGCATCTCAATGTTATGACATAAGTAAACCAATCGGGGAGAAGAAATTTAAATTCTGTGGAATAATTTTATGGACAATTCATGATTCCCTTGGACTAACACATTTTTGTGGTATGTAACATTCTAATATTTCTCTTTAATACTATATAATATTTTAATATTATCATGGTGCATGTTTAATTTTTAAATAATCTCATCGTATAATTGACATTAATCCATTTGTTGCAGGTCTTCAAACAAAGGGTAAATTTGCATTTCCAGCTTGTGGCCCTAAGATGAAGTATCGTCATTCAAAAAGTTTAGGAAAGATGGTGTTTGATGAGTATAGGCACCTTCTTCCTAACAACCATAGGTATCGTACTACTAAAAAACATCTTTTCAATGGGAAAGAAGAGACTGGTCTAAAACCACGAAGAATGACACCTCACCTATGGAGGTTGGAATATAATAGAAATCGTCAA
>JASDQU010739829.1:119525-136683 GCA_032191745.1 Picea mariana
TGTGTGAAATGAAAAAGTATATACCTCCTACATTTTTCAATGCACAAGAACACTACCTCATACACCAAGTTGAGGAGAATGAAAAAAATGAGAGATAATATATTAATAATTGTGAAAATTTATATTAATAATACATATAAAGTTTCATTTTTTGTGTATATGATCATACTCATTAATATATTATTATAATTTATTTCATAAATTATAAATATTTATAAATACTTGCATATTGTACGTTATAACTAATATTTAATATTGGCGAACTATGTTTTTTTGATTCATTTACTCAAGAGTGGGATGCACTGCATTTATACATTGCAAATAATCTTGATTGGATGGATGTATGGATTGAAAGATGTAAACAACATAATGGAGGTAGGTTATCATGGCAACGACTGTCTAAATTGGTTAGATAAGCTCGTTGTAATGGAGATGCCAATGTTATGCAGAGGAAAATTGATCTAGCATATGGTTTGAAAGATGGTCAGGTAAGCAAATTCACCCATTTTATTCAGTTATTTTATATTATATTAATGTGACTACATGTGTACTGTATTTTTCAGATACTTTCGAAGTTATATAAATATATGTTAATTTATTAATTGACAATGCATATTTTACATATCTGACATATTGCAGTTGAAACACCACAAGGCTATGTGGTGCAATGGTCGTAAATTTCGCATCAAACAATTGGATGAAACCATGAAAACTTCTGATAGTGGGATAACTGCAGTATTCCAGGTTACTAATGTTTTCTCTAGGAGTGACAGACATCCCCGAGAAACTGAAAATAGATACTATGAGTATTTAAACGATATACTTGAGTGTGACTTTAATTCCTTCAAATTAGTTATGTTCGATGTCAAATGGTATAGGTTACGAATGCATGAACGTGATGAGAAATAACTGTTATTCAACATGCCAACGGATTTCCAATGATTAAAACAATGGTGTTTGAAAGAGGACATGATTGCTATGTTTTTTCAAGCCAATGTGAACACGTCTTTTACTCAAATGTTCCAAGTAAAAGGGATTGGTCATTTGTTGTTAGATATGATCCAAGAGGAAGGCCAATTAAGTATACTCATTTACAGGAAGAAGATGATATTGAAGATCAAGAAGATGATTCGATAGATCAGACAGAGCTGAAAGATCATGGAGGGTCGATAGATGAAGAAGATGAAGAAGATCATGATCCAGGCGTAGGAGACAATATTGTAATTCTTGATGATGATGTTGATGAAAATATGCTTGAAAATGACATTGATGACGACGATGATATCATTAATACTTTCAACATCGTTTTAGAACCGGATGATGATATAGATGTCGAGTTTGATGAAGAATATCAAGATATAGAATAAGGATGATTACACAGATGTTGAGGTTGGATTAGGTACGTGACTGTATAATATTTTAATTTGTATGAATTATTCTCTTAAAATAATTTACTTTTAATGTCATGGGTTAATTACATGTTTTTAAGTTTTATGCAACATTTTAATATCCTAGGTTACATGTTGTTTAATTATTATTTGAAACCTGAAAATAGTTGCCAATATACTAAAGTATGTGGTAGACTAAAAATATCATTTAGAAACACATAAATTCATGTACCTTCATTAAATTTTGTTTTTGTAGTTTCTATGCATGAATCTTAATAGGATGTTGCTTTCGATTATTTTCTATTTTATAGATTGGGTTTTGGGGATCAATTGAGAGTGATGTGAAGGGGAGGGGAGGGGCCATGTGAGCTTCCACCTTCACGTGGTTGGCCTTGTTCAATAGAGGATAAATTATTCTTGAAACCAAGAGAAGCTCTTTCATTTTTATACCATCATGATCGTATAAAATTTCATCAATATTCTCACCTATTTGAATCTTCTTAGAATTGAGATTCGTTACATAGTTGTTGAAAAAAGACAAAAGACTTATGTAGCAGATGTTTTTCATATGTTCTAGTAGATATGTTAATGATTCCAAGTTTCATATTTGTATTTGATTGAAGGTCCAACTAGCTTGAAAAGTATCAATTTGAGATTTCAAGTTGATAAACCAAATATGAAATGAATCCAAGCATCATTTGATATCGTCGCAAGAGAGATGAATGTAAATAATCTTGTGACGAATTTGCTATACTATCGACGAAAAATGTTTGTTGATAGTATAGCTAATTCGTCGCAAGAATATTGTGTCTAATTTGAATGGTGTTACATGGTTTTCAAGGAGTTTAGGGCTTATATTATGGTGCAATGTAGTGTATTCTATAAGAACAATATCTATGCCAAACCTCAAAATGGATAGTACCATATCTTGTTCATAAGACAAATATTCTTGGTATGTTTCCTTTGTGGATATGGTGGATGAATCCCTTAGTACACATGATGCCTTATAATGAAATAACAATTTTACTATTGAATGATAGTGTTATGTCACCCATGGTTAAGGAAAGAACTTAAGGTTCTTAGGTCCTATTTGAATCTTCTTAGAATCGAGATTCGTTACATAGTCGTTAAAAAAAAGACAAAAGACTTATGTAGCGTATATTAATTTGGTCTTGGTGTGCGAAATTTTATGCCATTATTAGCAGCACAATACCAAGGTACCACACCTCTACCAAGAGTAGCACATAAGAGAGATATGCCAAAAAATATTGAACAAGAAGAATCTCTACCACTACATCTATTGCATCACCCTCCTCAGACTTGCACATTGCTTCTATGTAGATGAGTGTGTGTGTGTGTGAGTGTAACAAATGAGCCAAGGAACCTCATATTTATAGTCTTATTTTCCTCTTAATTGGGCCGACTTATCTTATGGAAAGGTGTTTCTTCATTGTTCTTTATTCTTCTAGGCTGACTTCTCTTCTGGAAAGGTGTTTCTTCGTTGTTCTTTATTCTTCTGGGATGAATTCTATTCTAGGGTATTTCCACATATGTTCAATGGTTCTCTTGCTTATGGAATCTTCTTCTTGTCTAAGAAAGGTCGTCTAGGAGTGAAAGTTCCTCCTATAGCTACCAAAACATCAACAACCTTTTGGTGTTCTTTCTCCTTGTATCCAATGCCTATTAATATTTCGTAAAATTTTGATATGTACTACCATACACTTAGCTCCTTCTACTTTAAACTATCCAAATGTTTGACCAAGGTTTGTTGATAATGCATTGAAATTTGTTTTACACAAATTACTCATCATCATACTATCAGTTCAAATATTTTCATCACCCTTGTAAAATCACTCTTGTTTCACACACGCCCACCATAAGGCATTGTCTTCCTTCAATCTATTGATGATAGATTTCATTATTTGAGAGTCCTTAATTCTCTTTTATTCAAAGTGATGCTTTGTTTTTCTTATTCTATCGCCTCAACCTTCAAGATACCATCATAACTCATGACTTCCACTCCTACAATATTCCCCTTGTTCTTCAATATTTTCATTAACTACACCACTATACCATTCTCTTGGTCGGTATGTTCCTCCTCTTATGGTTCCAAATATGAAGCTTCTCCTGTGTCCCCACTTTGTCTCGTCTCTGGTTCCCTATTTTCCTTCTGGAATCTTGCAATTCTCTACTCTTGACTATCTATCCACCTCTACAAACCATCCCTATAGTCGTAGTCCACCTCACATGAAAACTGCTCTGTGAATCCACCTCATGATTCTACCTAACATCTCTCCTACTTTGATATCCAATGACAAAATAAAATCTTTAAGGGTCCAATATGAGCTCGTGGTGATTTCTTCGTACATAACCTCTTCCCACGATATAGAATGTAGCATATCCAATCCCAAAAATACCTACTAAGAATAGAGAAATGAGTTAATCGAGAGACACACAGTGACAAGTTCAATCAACAAATGAAAAATAATGCATACTCATTATGTGTACAATAATGTACAAATTAATTACATTATTCAGTCTACACATGAGCTATTGCAGATATTACACACTCACCTAGGTAATTCTTTTCCTAAGGTTGATAGTCTAAAGTTCAGAGTGCTTCCATATATGAGAATATTCTCTCCTAAGAATATTCCCTTACAAATTGGGGCACCTCCTATAAAATAGGGTGCATTCCCTCTTCAATTCAAATTCAGCTACACCTCAGTTAGACTAGTGGAGGACACTTATGCATGGAAACCTCAGTTTTCACACCTTCAATTGCATGTTCACTTCAGTTTACTCACCGGGAGGGTGTATATCATATGCATGTAGCTAAGAGGGTGCATATCATTTGCATGCATTAGTTTCTCTCACCTCCACACTTGTGACTTAGTTAACATATGATTGCATGGGCCAGTTAAGTAGGATTGTGTGCTAGATTGCTTCAGTTTTTGTCAGTGAATGTATAGATCTCTCTAGATCACTAATATGGTGCATCCACTTAGCCATGTAGAGTATATCATGTGTATTATTCATTTTTACTCATTTAGTTAATACAATTCATTCTTTCTCTCAAGCTTGTCTCTCTTTCTCTTTTCTCTCTCCCAAGCTTTGTGTGATTTTTCAACTAGCTAGGTTCTTTATGCAAGTTTCACTGAAAATTCACATGGTATCAGAGATTTTTTTCTAGGAGAAAGCACATATGAATTCTATTTGCAGGTTCAAGAGGACAATGCAGTTAGAAAGAATGGAGTTTTCGCTAGCAATTCTTCTCATGCCACATAACTATTTCAAGTGGAAGCTAAAAATTCTACATTATCTCATATGAAGAGGCTTGTACTGAATAAAAATGGCTACAAAGATTGATCCAACATCAACTATTGAGAAAAACAAGTATCTCAACTGCATGGATGAGGCCTCCAACCTTATTTGCATGTCAATGTCCCCTGAGCTATTGTTTCACATTGAAGCTTATATTACTCCAGATGATATTTGGCAAAAATTGGAAGATATCCTTAGAAAACAAGACAAGATGAGATGCCATATGCTCAAGGTAGAGTTGAATTCCTTGGATCCGAGAAGCTTTGATAAGATCCAGGAATTCTTCGTGAAGTTAAAATCTCTTCTTCTTCTTCTACAAGAATGTGGTATTGACAAATCAACTCAACACAATCAGTTGATACTTTCTATTTTATCAAACATTAGTCTATACTATGTTGGAAAATGCCTACATTGTATCAATTTATTGATCCCCTAAAAAATGAGAAAGATAAGTTCATCAAAATTGGGACAATCAAGGGTTCCAATGTGGATGCACTTTTTGTGCATGAGAGTAGCAACACATTCAATCCGAATTCCAAGCAGAAAGGAAAGGGAAAGGCGCATTTTGAACAAAACAAAGAAGGCAATTCCAAACCCTTCGATGATTCATCTAGCTCCAAAGGTGGAAAGGGAAAGAAAGGAAATTCAAAATGCAGTCACTACAATCATGACTGTCATCCTGAATCATCATGCATGAAGAAGACAATATATCTCATGGTGAAGGCACTTCAACAGAACAATCTTAGGGACTACATTCCCAAGAATGCCAAGAAGCCAGGAGACCAACCTCCAGACAAAAGAGGTAATTCTCATGCTTAATTTATATTAATTATTCTCTCAATGCATGGATCCCAGATTCAGGTGCATCCCATCACATGGCAGCCACAAAAAATTGTGTATATTCTATTATTGCATGCATGGGTCCTCCCATCCTCATGGGTGATGATACTCCAATAGAGGTCACTAGACAAGGGAGAGTAGAACTCAAACATGGGATTTTTTAGAATGGATTGCATGTTCCAAAAGTATCCATGAATCTACTCTTTATTTATCAGATAACAGATTTTGGCATAGGAAAAAGGGTGGAATTTAGACATGATTATGTAGCCATAAATGATATGCATGATAAATCCAAGATTGTTGTTGGTGAGGTAAATCACTAGTCTCATTTTTATACATTCAGTAATTTCATTACTAAATATGATTATGTTTTACTACTGACGCATGTTGATGATGATAGTAGAATTTGGCATGAGATATTTGGTCATCTAAACTTCAAATACATGTAACAACTCAGCAATTGGGGAATGGTCACTAGCTTTCCCGACATACACTTTTTCAAAGGAGTTTGTAAAGGATGTGTTCTTGGAAAACATCCTCAAGAGAAGTTTGAGAAAGAGGAGGCTTGGAAGGCCTCCTCTCCCTTAGAGCTCATCTATAGTGATCTCATGGGACCCTTTCCACATTCGTCCATTAGTATGGAAAGGTACGTGCTTACACTTATTGATGATTTCTCATAATACACTTGGGTGTATTTTGTCAGGCATAAGTCCAAAGTTTTTTAACATTTCAAAGACTTCAAAGCACATGCATAAAATCAGTTCGGGAGGAAGATCAAGATCCTTCACACAAAAAATGGGGGGGATATGTGAACAAGGATGTCCAACATATTTGTTCATATGTAGGTATACAATTGCAACATATAGTACCATATTCTCCATAGTAGAATAAGGTAGTTGAGAGGAAGAACAGATCCCTCAGGGAGATGACCACTTGCATGATGCATGCAAGGTCTCTTCCCTCCAAGATTTGGACTAAGGCACTTAAATATGCTAACCACATTCAGAACAGATCTCCTCATAGATCTATCAAGGACAGGATTCCCTTTGAGGCATGGAGCGGCAACAAACTGGAAGTCACCCACTTTTGAATATTTGGATCATGCACATGGGCCCGTGTACCCTGTAAAAAGAGGAAAGCATTAGATCCTCATAGCACTGCATGCATATTCATGGGATATCCTAATGGTGTGAAGGGATACATGTTGATTGATACCTGAATGGACAATATCATTATTGAGCGAAGTGTCCAGTTTGAGGAAAGTCCCTTGCATGCACCATTGGAGCCACTTGCAGACACATTTGTACCTCTGACTGGACTAGACATCGACAATGATGAGTCCACTCATTCAAATCATGGTTTAGATATGAATTATGAATCTAATTCAAATTATGATGAGCATGTTGATGATGAGCATGCATATGATGAGCCACAACAGATGCCCAAGTGGGCACAAACCTCCCTACATGTAGTAGGTAACCTTTAGGGGGATCCAACATATCAGAGGAGGACGAGGTCCTAGTTTGAGGATCCTCCTAATCCACTAAAAGTTACCAAAACAATGATTCCCATTCATTTCTACATGGTTCAACCTTCATACCCACAAACCTATGCAGATTTTGTAGGTAATCCCTTCTGGGAAGCCGTTATGCAAGAGTATAACTCTCTCCTCGAGAACCAGACTTGGGATTTGGTTTCGCTTATTTCATAAAAGTATATTTTTGTATGCAGATGGTTCTACAAGGCCAATAAGGTAGTATATGTACAAGTGAGCATGTACAAGGCAAGATTGGTTGCCAAAGGTTTTCAACAGATCCATGGGATAAACTATGATGAGAGCTTTGCTCCAGTAGAAAAGATGGACTCCATCTGATTGGCCCTTACTATTGCAATAACCAGGGGGTGGGTAGTTCACCAGATGGAAATGAAGAATTCCTTTGTTCATGAGGATCTCTCAAAGGATATTTACATGGAGAATCCTCAAGGGTTTATACAGAACTCGCCCTTAGTATATCAATTGAAAAAGTCACTTTATACCCTCAAGTAGGTGCCTAGAGCATGGTATGCGCAGATGGATGCTTATTTGATTTCTCAACATTTTATTAGATGTAAATCAGATCCAAATGTACATGTTGAGAGCCTCAGACTCCTTATTGATTTTAGTTGTATATGTTGATGACCTCTTGATCATAGGAAATTCATGCTCAACAATTATTGCAGTCAAAGACATTTTGCATGACAGGTTTTCTATGACGAACATGGGTCCACTGCACTTTTTCCAAAATGTTCTACCAAACCATTATTGTGAAGGTATCTGATAATATTTTCCCTCATTGAACCAATTCAAATGCATAGTTGTTTTCCTTTGAATAGGTAGCCATCTTGCATAAAATATTCACCTTGATTAAGATCCATGTTCCCAACAATTGGATTCTTCAATTGTTTGACAATCTCCTGAAAATCATTGTTAGACGCATAGAGATCCTTTAATGTAGCAAACCCAATTACTTGATTTTCCATGGTTTTCAAAAGAATGGTGTGTTGACTCAAAGCATCTGCAACTTGATTATGTCGTCTTGATTTGTGCTTCAAAACAAAGGTGTAGCCTTGTAAGAAAGAGACCCATTCTGCATGTCTATTGTTCAATTTCTTTTGGGTGTTCACATATTTTAATACAACGTGATCAGTAAATAACACAAACTCTTTTGACACTAAATATTGCATCTAATGTCACAATTCTTTCACAATTGCATAAAATTCTACAACATATGTGGAGTAGTTATTTCTTATCTCATCCAATGCCTGCATGTGCAGCATCACAGTCTACCTCAAACACTTTTTCAAAATCTAGTAAAGCTAATATGGGTGCCTTACTTACCTTCTTCTTTAGAAGCATAAAACTTTCCTCAGCTTCATTGGTCCACATAAATGTCTTGCGTTTGGTGAAATATGTTATGGGTGCTACAATACTGCTAAAATTTTAAATAAATTTTCGGTAAAAGGTAGCCAGACCATGAAAAATTCTTACCTCTATTATGCTCCTAGGAATAGACCACTCCAAAATTGCTCTGACCTTCTCTAAAACCATATTGACTCCTACCAAGATGACAAAACCCAAAAATACCAAACTTTCTTGCAGGAACCTACATTTTCTTAGGTTTGCATAAAGTTGATGTTTTCTCAATGCATCCAATATAATTTATAAATGATGCAGGTGATCTTCTTTGTTGTTATTGAAAACTAGGATGTCATCAAAATAAATGACAACAAATTTACCAATATAAGGTCGAAGCACGGTATTCATCAACTGCATGAAAGTACTAGGTGCATTGGACAGCCTGAATGGCATAACCATCCATTCATATAGTCCATCCCTGGTCTTGAAGGCAATTTTCCATTCATCCCCTTCGCGAATACATATCTGGTGGTATCCACTTCACAAATCAATCTTACTAAAATATTTAGCTCTGTCTAGCACATCCATCATGTCGTCCAAGTGCAGTATAGGAAACCAATATTTGATGGTAATTTTATTGATTGTTATGCTATCTGTGCACATCCTCCATGTATTATCTTTTTGGGGAGTCAACAATGTTGTTACAACATAGGGACTCGTGCTTTCTCTTACCAAACATTTCTTTATAAGTTATGTCACTTCTCAGTCGAGCTTTGGGTGTAGGTATTCTTTCCTCCATCATGCATGACTTTTATGTCATATTGCCAAGGCCTCCCCAATAATAGATGGCATGCATCCATCGGAATGACAACACACCATACTTCATCTTTATAAGTCTTACCAATGGAAAACTTGATCAAACATCTTTTATTAATGGTGAATTCATTCCCCTTTTTGAACCATGCAATTTAGTAAGGATGGGGATGTGTTTCACAGTGTAATTTCAACTTATCTACCATCTCTTTTGAAACCATATTCTCACAACTACCACTATCAACAATAACTTGACATACCTTTTCCCCAAAAGTGCATCTGGTTCAAAAAATGTTTGTCTGAAGCGAAGAATATTCATTGTTGCTACTCTACCTTTGCTCTTTTTTCAGGAATCACCATCGACCTCTGTATCCTGAGATTCTCCCCCATATCGGGCGAGACTTTAGATTTATCTCCTTCTTCTTCGTTCTCATCTTGGACCAAGTTCAAACTAGGTTGTTGTCCTTGCTTCGGCTCTTGCATGTTATAATTTGGGCATTCAAATGATCGATGACCCTCTACACCACTCCTAAAACACACATAAGGTCCTCCTCTACCACCATTGCAATCTCTACCCCTCTAAAATTCTCTTCCTCATGGTTGATTCAGGTTACCTTGTCGAGTATCTTCTGCTTTCTCAACTCCTTGGGATAATTCACCTCTTCCATATTTAAAACCACCCCAAGAGGTAGACGATGTACCCTCCTTGCTCCTCTATTCCTTTGAGAAAATTGTTGATTTTTATTTTCCTCAACCTTTAAGGTTAATCGATATGCCTCTTCCACATTGTGAACACTATGCATGCTCAGTTCATCTTGAATAGAAAATTTTAAACAATTCACATACCTTGCAGCCAGTTTCTCATCAGTTTCCCGGTTATCCACACAAATGGACAACTGATAAAACTTGTTTATGAGTTCCTCCATGGTGGAAAGGTTTTTCTTCAAGTTCTGAAATCTACGAAAAAGGGTTTAGGCATAGTCCAGAGCTAAAAAAAATTCTCGCAATTTTTTTCCATCTTGCTCAAGGTCCTAATTTTATCTTTTCCTTTTTCTGCTCTGTCTTTCTGCACATGATCCCACCAGATCATGGCGTGACCCTTCAACTTGGTGCATGAAAATTTAACCTTCTTTTCCTTTGTCATAGGCTACCATTCAAAAAAAAAATCCATGGCCTTCAACCAATCTATTAACTCCTCTAGTTTAAGATTCCCTACATATTTTGAAACTTCCATATTGATTCTATCATTTCTCCCTTCTAAATCCATTAACATCCTTTCTTCAAAATTCATGCGCTCTAATTATTCTTCTTCATTTTCTTCTTCATGTTCTCTGACTAGCCAACACATTTGTAAGATCTTCTACTTGCCTTTGGAGGTTTTGCATATCTCTGTGCATCTGAGAAAGATACCCTACTCTTCCTCTTCCTCTCCCAACCATCTTCCTTCTCTGATACCAATAAACATGGATTCGTTCACAAGATCTAAAAACCATACAAACACATGATAATGGAAAACAACTCTCTTTTATTCCTTCTCCATCATAATTATTACAATAGAAGTTCAACCCCTTATAACTACTATCTGATATTTTTGAAAACAAATGATTTTAGAGAAACAACTAATTTTAGGAAATTCTCTCATGAATCTAAAATTGACCAATAAATAAGATCTATCTGAGAAACACTATTTGTCAACTTGCTTTTCTGATTAAGTTCATAAACTAAGAGATAATTGATAATTAAAAATTTAAAAATTCTTGTAAAAACAGTAAAACCCCAATTTGAGGTCTTATATGAAGGAATTTGGCCCTGGAAAAGTGTCGAAACGATGTTCATTATATAGGATAAAATTCCCATGGTAGTGAACTCTTCGATACACGACTCCCTGTAAAATATCATCCCAAACGGATAACCGAGTCAAAAGTTATAACCCTCGGAAAATCCCCGCATAATCCTGCATCATTTATAGTTGTCATCGTATCTCGTTCACACGTTGACCAATGGTCCATATTTCTCCTCAGAGCTCCTTCGTTGGAATACCTCCACTGCAGCCAACCAATCCACTCCAACCAGAGCATCTCTTATGGATGATCTAGATCTCTTGAGATCTCCTTCAATGAACGGTTAGATTTCGTCACTACTCCCACTACGATGGACAATCTAGAGATCCTTGCTATAGCTCTGATAGATCAATGGTTCATGTTAATTCAGGGTTTCTCCTATAGAAGTCTGTCCATCCACTCTGATGATATGTACTATGATGGATCCAATGGTTCTTGAAGGCTCAAGATCAATGGTGTTGATTGCATCGTTGTTTTAACCTGCACAACATTTATCTCCCGTCACTCTAACTGTACGTGAGATGGTCAAGTGGTACCCACGTTGATCTACGGCTGAGATTGCATCTAGCCTTCATGACAACCTATGGTCTATATTTCTCCTTCTTTGGAGTCCCAATGCAACCTCACACTCAAGCACTCAGATGGACGACTGATATTGTGTCACCTCCTCTCTTCGATCAATGGTTGTCGTTGGTTTTCGTAGTTACCTCTATCGAAGTCCATGTGTAACCTTGCACTCAAACACTTTGACCATCACTTTTCTGATGAATAGTGGATATCTATTCAATATACTACAACCAACGGTCATAAACATTTCTGACCAAAACTTTGTGAGGGATCTATGACTCTATTCTTGATTACACATGGATCAATCATTGTGCTACACATGGTACTCTCTGAATAGGCCACGTGTTACTTTCTTAGTGGCTTGCTTACATCAGCCTAACATGTCCTTCACTTGGAATCCTTCCATGTGTATTGGATTGTGTGGCACCTCCAAGCCTATGATGTCATCCCTTCCTCTTTCTTTACTTTGTCGGTGTGTTGACTTAGCATTGGACACATGACATTGTCCTTGTTGCTTACGTTTCCTTTCACGAGTCGTCGATATGACGTAACCAGGGTCAATTTATGTCGTTGATAACAGTGTCATCATAAAAAACTTACTCATAAGTCTTGATTATCCCAACCTGATGATACTGGGCCCCACTTTAAAACTTTTTCTCCGATAGAATGTTGCCACGTGTCATCTTTTGAATCCATAGATATGGTTTACTTTAAGTAGATCCTCATCATTAATTGGTTTGTTTATCAACGTCTATGATTTTGAGACTTCCCATGTCGATGATCAACCCTTTAATGAAGTCTTATGCCCCAATATAGAATCCCAGATGATATGATTGTGGTCGTTGGATCTGAAAGGGATAGCGTCGATCAGATCTTTGTTCACTTTACCATATAGAATGGATTCTAAAAGACAAATTTTATGTGCCCAATACAAAAAGGTTTAATTCGTCATTTATACCACCTTGATGACCTATGTTCCTTCTTGGTTTCTCATAATTCCTCACATTATTATACTATACTCTCAAAGTCCCCCCCCTGTTGGGTTGTTTCATTCCTTGTATTTGTGCATGGTTCAAGTTTGATAGTTGGAATTGGCATCACAGTGTTCCTATATTCATCATTGACATTGATTAGTCTCCTCTGCTTGTGACATCAATGACGTTCAAGGATTTCTATATTTGACATCAATGACAACACGATTTCCAACAATCTGCCCCTTTGTCATTGACAACGACACATATTCTTAAACTAATCTGTGAAATCCTACCCTTGTCTTGTTGTCTCCTCTTTCTGCAAGTCTCCCCTGTCTCGTTTCTCTTCCCCTTTGACATCAATGGAAAAGGGTTTCTATATTTGGTAATTTCTTGATTGTATCCATCAATATTCTTGTATTTTTGTAGCTCCCCCTAACGCACCACTCTTCATTTTTCTTTGCATCATGCAACCATATGCACTCTCCCCCTAAGCTTTTGGTTTTGTTGAGCTCCCAACAAATTTTAGTTGCAACTTTCACTGAGAAATGGGAATGACTCCCATATTTTGTTTGAGATACTCAAATGTATCTCTAGGTATGGGTTTGGTAAACATATCTACAACTTGTTCCTTGATAGGAACATACTCCAACTTGACAGTCTTTGAGTGCATTATTGGGTTCTTGGAAATACTTATGGCATTAGTGTTGTCACATAGTATAGAAATCAATTGCTTGCATTCTACCTTAATATTTTGAAGTGCTTGCTTCATCCAAAGGATTTGTGTGCAACATGATGTTGTTGCAATGTACTATGATTATGTCATGGATAATGAGATTGAAGATTGTTTCTTGCTTAACTAGGATACTAAACAATTGCCCAAGAAGAATGCTTTGCCACTTGTGCTTTTCTTTTCATCAACATTGTCTTCCCAAACTACATCATAGTATGATGTTAGAGTAAAATTATCTCCTTTTGGATACCACATTCCAAAATCCATTGTGCCCTTCAAGTATCTTAGAATTCTTTTGACTACCATCACATGTGATTCTTTTAGTGCAGATTGAAATCATGCAACCAATCCAACAACTTGCATAACATTAGGCCTTGATGTAGTTACATATAAAAGAATACCAATCATTGATCTATACATGGTGTGATCTGCTTCTGGTGTTTCATCATCCTTACTCAGCTTGTAGCCTGTTATCATGAGAGTACTAACAGACTTGCAATATTCTATATTGAACTTCTTTAACATCTCCTTAATGTGTTTTTTCTAAGAAATGAATATTCCTTTATTTTGACAAGGAGATTTACAGACCTCGAAAGAAGGACAACTCACCCATCATGGACATCTCAAATTCTTTTTGCAAGTTCTTTGAGAACCTTTGGTTCAAATCATGAGAGTCACTTCCAAATATGATATCATCTACATAGACCACAATGATAATTATATTTCCATTTTCTTCTTTGATGTAAATATTGCTTTATGCAATTCCTCTTGTGTAGCCTTGTTGTTGTAGGTACTTATCAAGCCTCAAATACCAAGCTCTAGGTGCTTTCTTTATACCATAGAGGGATTTATTCAATTTGAAAACATAACCTTGATTGCTTGTTAGCTGAAATCCCTCGGGTTGTTCAATGAATACTTCTTCTTCCAAAATTCCATTTAGAAATGCAGATTTAACATCAATCTGATAGAATTTGAAACTTTTGTAGCTTTCAAATGCTAGAAATGTTCTAATGGCTTCTAATCATGCTACTAGAGAAAAAATTTCATCAACGTCTACTCCTTCAACTTGAGCATATCCTTTACATACAAGCCTTGCCTTATTTCTCACTACTTGTCCATCTTCATTTAGTCTGTTCCTAAAAACCCACTTGGTGTCGATTACATTCTTTTCTTTTGGTATTGGAACTAACTCCCAAGTTTCGCTTTTCTCAATTTGATATAATTCTTCATTCATAGCATTAACCCAGATTTTATCTCTACTAGATTCCTCGAAGTTATTGGGTTCTATTTTAGATAGTAGAGACAGGTTTGCATGTTTTGGTGATCTTATCAATTGTCTTGTTGTTTGGACACCTTTGTTTTTCTCTCCAAGAAACAGTTCTTTAGGGTGGTTCTTTTGCACATACCTCAAGGGAGTCTTTGTGTCTTGTCTAGGAGATTTCTCTTCTTCTTCTTTTGCATTATCTTCCTCCCTATCTTTCTCTTCTTCTTCTTCTTCTTTTACATTATCTTCCTCATTGTCTTGCTCTTCTTTACTATAACTTGTCATTGTCAACAGGTCATTTTTTTGCATCTTGATCCTTCCAAGATTTCCATCATCCACTCTCACATTTTAACTTTCAACAATTTTTTCTAATCCCATATTTAAACATCTATAATCTTTTCTTTGAGACGAGTAACCAAGGAAAATACATTCATTGGATCTGGAGTCAAATTTTCCAAGGTCATCATCATCTCTCTTTATGTAGCATTTTCTTCCAAAGACCTTAAGGTGTTTGACATTAGTTTGCCTACCTTTACACAATTCATATGGAGTTGTGCTCTGTTAAGAATATATAAATTTGTGTAGATTGCATCCCTCCAAAATATATCTGGCAGTTTAGCTTGATTTAGCATTGTTCTTGCCATTTCTCGCATAGTCCCATTCTTCCTTTCAACCTCTCCATTTTGTTGTGGAGTTCTTGCAGCTGAGAATTTTCTTCCTGTCACATGATCTTGATAGAATTTGTTAAACTCATATGATGTGAATTATCCTCCATTATCTTATCTCAGGAATTTTATCTTTGAGTCTGTTTCATTTTCAAATAATGCTTTGAATGCATTAAATTTGCCAAAGGATTATTATTTATGTCCACGAAAGACTATCCAAGTTATTCTTATGTAATCATTAATGAGCAACATGAAGTAATGATTACCTTTTTGTTACAGGAAAATCCCCCTGCGGACAGGTGGATTCCCTCTTGGACCCTAAATCTCTAAGATCAAGACAGAAAGGTGCTAACTTTGGTCACTAACATCCCTTTAAACCTAGATAAGCTAATCTATAGAGAAGAGGAAGAAGATGTAACTTTTTTACGATGTTTGTCCTCGCCCAGTCCAACTTGATCTCTGATCCTCAAGATCTTCAACAAGTCCTGCAATTCAATCAAAGACAAAGCATGATTCCTATTCTACTACCATTAGTTTGAAACTAGATCTATCCATTAGAGACAAGTTCATGTAGGTATACACAATCTTGAAGGAAACAAGCCAATCACATGTATTAATGAGAACTCAATAGAGATACTTATAGACCTTTGATGAAGCTGCAACAACCTCTTCCAAATCTCCTTGTCCAACCCCTTGCTCAAATGATCCACAAACAAAATGACTATGCTTCACTGATTATCTCCCTTATAAGATCATAAGTTTGATGCCTTCAATGTCTCCCCTTTTCACCATGAGGAGGCCTCCTTATATAGGCTTGGAGAGGCCTAACTACCTTAGAGATTATTGGGATAGGTTGAGGATCTTTCTCCATTAATTGTGGATCCTCCCTAAGATCCATCCTTGACCTTAGATTCGAATCCAACTGATTTCAGAGATAAGGGGGATCTTCCCCTGATTTTCTCAACAACATAACACTCCCCCATAATGGTGCACATAGTGCTACAACACTCCCCCAAAGGAGGGCAAGGAGCACTAGCACTCCCTGCTAGTGGATAGGGGAGTGCTTCCCTTCAAAATTCATTTTTAAGTGGTCTTTCTCAAGGCAAAAGATTTGTACTCTTTGTCAAATGATTTATCCTTCTTTAACCAGTTTATGAGGGTGTCTTCAAGTGTTCCTTGTGATGTCATTCGAGACACGACATAGGCAAGATGATAGTTTGATGTTTGTGACACCTGCAGACAAAATGTGACACTTGTAATGACGAAAATATGTCATCATTGAAGTGAGTAATTTTGATGTGTAACAGATTGCCCCCCAAAGTGTGAAGTTAGAAGATGAAAATTGATGACTGAAGTACTTTGTAGACTTTTTCGAGCAAGGGTATGGACTCGAAGAACCTGGCAGAAGCTGCACACAACCATCAAACAAATATTATGACATGTTTCAAACCCAAGGCAGACATACCTATGCTTGGGTGATAAAGACTTGCAAGGTATGGCCACCATAAGATACACTGCAGATCCATAATTATATTAACAAAAAGGTATACCCACCAAAGATAAAATGTGTATCTATACTCCCATGGCATGAACTGATCGTAACCATGAAAAATACACAGTGGATCTACAAGATGACAAGACATAGCCACAGACCACTACAAAGTGGATCTATGTGACAGTATATGTGTCAATATTCAAGAGAAACTCTGTCGCAACCTGGGTAAAGTACATATCAGGGTGATTACTCAACCTAGGGTCTTCTTACTGATCCTGATGTAGTATGAATCTAACCATGTGAATAGATGTCCTGATGTCGAACATGGTAGAAACCACTTGATTACCGGTCAATGAGTTAA
>JASDQU010739830.1:0-12207 GCA_032191745.1 Picea mariana
AAGAGAAAGATCTTGAAGACATCGAAGACCATTGGACTTGGGAAGGCCTTAAGAGGAACAAACCCCAAGGAGAATGGATTTAGAGCCATGCCATCATTCAAATGTATGAGCTCATGGATGTAATATTTTATTCTTGTTAATGGAATCTATTTTATTCCCCCCACCTTCCCACCTTTCAATTCCCCGGTATCACACAAATTAAGCATGACTAGTTGTCAATTCCACTAGTATTTCTCAAATATATATAGTGATATAGTGTTGATTAAATTGTCATGTTATAAATTATGTGTTTATTTTAAAGTCATTAATAATGAGTGGGGTAGGGTAGGGTATGTACACCTACAATTAAATTGCTCCACATGATCACTTGTCCCATTAACAAGGGGTCTCAACCATCAATCACTTTGGATATTAGGGTTAGGTCATCACTGAATCTTATAAAAGAAAGGCTAGGGTGAAGGAGGAGGACACTTGTGTTTGAGACACAATTGGATCACGAAGGACTGTGATTCAAGGAGATCTTGTATAGGTGGATAAGGACTTCTATCTAGAGATCAAGTCAAGGAGAAGATAGAACAAAGGAAGTTGCAAGTGGGTTTCATCAGAGCGAAGCCATAGGAAAGGGTTGAGCCATACAAAGCTGGTCATATCGTGCTTGAGGTCATGTATGTAGATTTTTGTGGAGATAGGAACATATATGTGTGTTTTCTAAAGGAAAGGCATGTACACCTCGGAAAGTGTATCAGATCTAGGTCATACAACATAGAAGACTTTTCCAGGTTTGTTTGCAGTTGTATTTCTCTTAGTGGGCCATTATCCTTGTTACAAGAGGCTTGATTTTATCATAATAAAATCATCTCAGTACTACTTTTCCCTACGAGGTTTTTCTAGGGGTAAATACCCAAAGATATTGGTGTTTATGTGTGAATGATTTGGTTTCTAGTATTGCTTCCACTATCTTAATTTCAGTTGAATTTTCTAGCAAGTTTATGTTGTTTTGTGAGTTGTTAATTTGATTTACAACAAGAATATCACTAGATAACAAGATACTTAGGTGTTAGAGTAGGGATTTCAACATATTATTCATCCTCTATTATGATCTTATATACCACTCCTAGATTCTCCACTCAACTATGGAACAAGTACAATGCTACAAGATTGGAACCCCCTCTCTTCCTAGAGGCCCAATGTTTAACATAGCCTGATAGACATCTAGGGTTAAGGTTTTTGCATGCCTCAACCCTCAACTAGTGTTATGTTTTGGACCTTCTAGAATATTCTTGAAAGTACACACATAAATATCCCCATATGTTTGATTAATGTGGGTTGATGTGGAATCCACTCAATACTGTGGTGGTCAACAAGGTAGGTCAACTTGTGGGAGGCATAACTTCAACATAGAAGCTCTGATTGAGGTGATTATCACACCGTTGGAAATATCTCGATGTGTGGAACAATGTCAAGGGATTCAAATCTATGATTGTAAACATTTTACCCAAAAAAAATCCATTCCATTCCTCAAAATGGATTTGGAAGGTTCCAAACCACAAATCTCCAAACTTGGACTTGCCACTAAAATGGGCCCTACAAGCCAATTCCTCCAATTTTTCCATCCAGAAAGTACCAATATAGATGAAAAATTATATAATGATCCATTTTGGATCATTATAGATCCAAAGTTATTTGGAAATAATTTCTATGTAGAAGATCAAACATAGAGGCCAAAATAGTTCCCCTAATGCTTAACATAACCTTCATTTCATTAGACTGATTGGATATCTCCTTATCAAGAATGAGGGAACCATTCATATTAATCATTTCCACCCATGAATAAACCACCATAAAAATCACTTTTTGCATCACACTCTCACTATTTGATACAATGATTTAAAATATTATAATTGAACTCCCACCCCCTGAGCCAAACATTACCTCAATCTCCTTCAACGAATCGATTGCCTTAGAAGAATTGCGGGGCATCCCAATTGTCTACACTCACTAGTCTATCGATTGTATCAACACTCACTCATTGCATCATGGCCTTAGTATGTGATAATTGTACTTCATAATTAGGGACTATAACTACATACAGAACAAGTTGAGAAACATTTTCTTTTGACTTAGAGCCTCCTGGTGCCAACTTCATCTCTTTCTTCTTCCAAAACTCCTGCATAAAAGGATTTGAATAGTCTACAACTAAGTGACCACAATAATGCAATGCATACATTTAAATGGAATCCTTTCATAGTCAATATTTTTTTCTATGGGCTGATTCCCCCAATATTATATCCATCAACTTGGGTAAACCCTCCAACACATTCATTTCCACTAGAATTTTAAATACCCTCCAAATCACACTGAATTTAAAAGAAGCATCCCCATTCATGGTTTTCCCCTAAGAATCCCCAATCTACTTCAAGATTTTATTGGGCCATAAATCTAACAAAATCCATAGCAAATGAATCCACATAGAAACTTTCTTCACCTCCATAGATATAAGGTAAACACATATAGATCAAGGATTAAGACATAGATAAGTTGATCCCTGATACCAACAACCTTTTATCACCCTCTGAGCATCAAGTTTTTAGAGAAATAAAATCCCAATCGATAAATGCACCAATAAATGAAACATTGTCCCAAACCCAAGTACATGACTCCATAAGTTTTGAGGCATTCAATTGTGAATCGAAATGTTCCTTCCATGGAATTTTTCTATCATGGATTTCCCTACATATTTGATCACTTATTCAAGTAATAAATCCTCTCCTAAAACCATTTTGATCTCTTATTTTATTTCCCTTAGCACCATGTGAACCCTCCTTCTCATAATTCCCTTAGACACATAAATAAATAATTTTACCTTTGAAAGGAATCCACCAAACTTGGAAAAATACAAGCTTCAACCCACAAACCCTAAACTCAACCATGTAGACTCTGTAGAAACAAGAAGACCCAGAGTTTTCTCAGGTGGAATTAGTGACATAGTTTTAGCTTGTAGGAAATTAGCACTCCTATTAATTCCCTCTGAAATACCATGTGCCTCTATCCTATAGTAATTAAACCTAACATTAAATCTCTAGGCCAAACCTACAACATTGTAATCCTCACCCAATCTATTCTTTCCCAATGGATTCATGCTTGTACCAAAAGTAAATACAATTTTTTCCTACCCTAATAGGTTTGATGCTACCTCTTCCTAACCCACAATCGAATCAAACCCTAAAGTTCCTCTTACATCCCCATAGCCCCATAACCTTCCAAAGATGGGACCTCGAGGCCATTAGAAATCTTTGAATACCTAGGAAAAGGACTACAAAAAAATTCTTGACCCTTTATTGGATCATCAAAATAATCCACTAGTTCTTCGATGTAATCCATTTAGGGATTCTTTTCCACCAACAAGGTTCACTGAACCTATTGTGTTGTATGAAATATAAATCTAAGTAGAATTCATATATTGTGAGACATAGATTTTGAGTGATTTTTTTCCCATATAGTTGTTATCAATTTCTACGCTCTGATCTTGGTGTCACACAATTTGAGATTACGAACATTGAAGGTTGATTTATAGCCATATGTAACTTTATTGTACTTTGTAGTTTTTAAGTTAACAAAGTTATTTTTTTGCAATCCTTACATTGTGAGTTCTGTGATTGCATGAATTTACTATCATGTTTTTAAAGTTTATCTTAAATTGTCATACACAAATATTAGTATTGAAACTAAATTAATATTTTTGGGAACTATTTACAAGAACTAGTGTGTACATGTAGGATTAGTGTTCTCTAACAATGGAGAGTGTTGTGTGCAACTCACAGATCATAGTTATGCAATCAAAACGTTTCACTCATATTGGATTCGATGTTAGTAGGGTATGTTTATCAAAGTGTACAATGGATGGAAATCCTTTTCTTGTGAAAGGTCGTTGTGCACATAAGTAGGCCTTGACATATGATCGTACTTCTAACATAGTATCATAACAACACAAAGTATAATCCTCAAAGGACAACCTTTCCAACATTATCAACTCTAAATTTTCTTAATGAACAAGTCTCTACACCAATGATATGAACAAAATGAATCTCAATGCCAACCAATAACTACAATCCATATATCGACTCCACCCACCCCAATTACAATTTGAGAGGATCTTTAAATAATACCACTATAGTATATGAAGCATGTTGTATCTCATCTATTCATATCTAACAATAATTTAGTGTCCAAGAGTTAATAAGATGAAGAGGTAGAGGGAATGGATATGAAAAATTGTTATGACTATTGCACTATTGTTGTAATGGTTCATTGAGATGTCCATCCACATTAGTGTGCCCACACATAAGCTAAGTTGTGAACATATGTGTCCACAAGCATGTGTCTACAATGAAATTTTGGAACCATGTGAGAAGGTATGTTTAATCCCTTTAGTAGCCTATATTCTTAGCCTATATGGTAACTTTAGTAGCCTATATTCTTAGCGTCTTACACAAGGTGACTGTGGAGGGGTAAGTCTTCGCAGTACCTGGAATCGATGTTGGCCAGACTCACTCGGACTCCTTGGAGGGTATACCCACGATTATGTGTGGGAGCTTGCACCAAGGTGTAAGTCTGTTAAGCAGGTCGTCAACTTAAATTTTCCACCCTAGCCCAGCCCCTTATTGTCTCGATGTCACGATGTTGGATTTCATCATCAACTAGTGACTTTGGAATAGGAAGGTCCTATTTTCTTGATTTTGATTCCTATATTTTACTAGCGCATTCTTTCTATTTCCATAAGTTGGCCATAGAATTTATTTCGTGAGATTTTCACTCGATCACCATTGACCCTCCACGGCGTTCATGTAGAATGCAAGGACTACCCCCGAAAGATCTGGAAGGTTCTCAAACCTTTCCTACCAACTCACAAAAGGGCTCTCCTTAATAGAGTGAAGTCCAAGACATTGCCACTCCACGACTGGAAAGAACCAACTCTTTAGAACAACTCTAAATTACAGATTCTCGAGAGGGATTTTGACTTCCTCCCAACTCTGTGAGACATATTGTTCGAGTGAATTATTCTGAAGATATTGTTGTTGAGTCTTCTGGACTACCAACCGGACCTTTCACAGGCCCTAAAGGTTAGGATCCTTTTTGGACTACTGGCATTTTTAAACGGGATCTCTTTGGCTCAGGAGCAGGCGTTGATATCAATGTCACACCTGAGCCACCCGGAACATCCGATCTAGTCGCGATACCTTTTACCACTACCTATTATTTCCCTAGTTTGGACACTTAGCTAGCCAACCATATCTTGATTTTCCCCCTTCAAATGACCCATTATACAATGGTTCAAGATACTATGAAACTTCACATCGGGAATATGGTGGCTAGCCAAGCCCCCATTGGCACACCTCTTTCACCCGGACTCACCCCAACGCTTCCTCCTAGATATCATGCATGGAATGCTTTTATTCTCGTTCCTACACAAATCCCATACAGGACTCCTGGCATTTCCACTCTTTCTGGGCACCATCTTGTTCCTGGTTTTATTCTGACACTTCCTCGACCCCCTTCCAGAGGGTCTCTTCCATCCCCTATCGGAGGAACCGACCCTAGTGGAACCATTCAGTCTTTCACACCTAATTACCATATTCTTGTTGGTAGACATTTTCACCCTGGAGGTCAAATCCCAATTGGGACACAAATTCCGATTAGAGGGAAACCCCCACCTACCCCACCCACTGGACAGAACATACCTGCAGACTTAGCCCAGTATTGGAACTATCTTATCCAAAATAATCCTCAATCGACAGGGGGGCAACAGCCTCAAACTAACTCTTTCATACCCCCTAGTGTAGGTCAACCATATCCAAGTCTGTCTGATTCCATTTGGGGTTGAACGCTGGACCCAATGTCCGTGTTCAAGGGAACCTCCCTAACCAATACAACCCTATAAAATACATTCCTCCATACTAACAACCGAATCTGCTTGTATCTTCACATTATATGAAAAATACTTACGGTCCTATTGGTATACCTACGGGACTTCCTCCCCAAAGTCATTAGTACCCCCACGTGAATAGACAGTTACCTTTCTTAGCCACCCTGGACCTCCTTGATCTGTCTATAATTTTAAACGATCCTATCTGTCACTCTCCTCAATGGCTCGCCATACCGGCCAAACTACCTTTCGACATTCCTAAGTTCGATGGTAAACCAAGATATGACCCAAACAATCATGTAATGACTTTCCACCTTTGGTGTTCATCCAACTCTTTGATGGATGACTCTATTCGTTTACGTCTTTTTCAACGAACTCTCAGGGGTTTCGCCGAGAAGTGGTATATAGAATTACCATGAGGTTTCTTCCTTGACTTTAACACCCTTTCTATGGCTTTCCTCATCCACTACCAGTTACAGATCCGATACAAAATGAGAACCAAAATTTTGAGTTCTTTCAAACAAACCAAAGCCACTCATATCTCTAATCACATTCATGAGTGGCGACGAAGATGACATCTTATCAAACTTGAGCTCCCTGATCAGTTACTAGCAGAGTGTTTCACGAAATCATTCATGAATGATATCGCTCATGACATCACCATGGGTGGATTTGTCACAGAAGAATAGGTGATCAGTCGTGCTCAATACCTTGACCTCGTTTACTCACAAATGGGTACTCTTTACAATTTTCTCCCTGACACACCTCGTCATTCTACTTCAACTACTCTTGCTACTTCTCATGCGGCTGATGGTGTGATTGGCACTTTCCAAGCCCAACCCCACTCCACACAGGCCTCTACCACCAACCCCAAGTCTGTTTCTTCTAATGTTCACATTGTTATGTCTCCTACTCCTCCCGCTGGAAAAATTTTTGAGGTGAACTATGTTCAATCTACCCCTGTCAGAAAAAATAAATCCAAAAATGGGAAGGGTAAGAATAAGAAGGATAAAAATAAACCGCAATCTGAGTAGACCAAAACACAACTTTTTGACGATAAGGATAAGCGCAAACCCCGATACCCTTGTCTTATCTGTGGTGATGATAACTACACTAAGGATTGTGTGAGACGAGTCGACGTTACGAAGTGTCTTCAAGGGACCCCGAAACCGCCTACCCTGGCCATGTTTTCACAACCCTTTCCTTCTCAATAGGCCCAATTGGTCATTCATGACCAACCTTTCCCCTCCACTACATCCTATGTCTTAATGTGTACAGGTGATTCAAAGAAGAATGAAGTCACACTTACCACTCGAGCAAAAGATTATTCTTCCTCCAAAGAGAAGGTTGATGAAATACCTCCTTCCTTGGTTCAACCATATCCATCGGCTCTGCCTACCAATGGTCCCCTTCATCTCGAATGACCGAGCCTAGACACAGTTCTTCGCACTCCCCCGAAGGGTGTTGTTCGAAAGTATGCTTTCAATCCTCATGTGCGTGCTGCCCAAAACTACAGTATTGTAGATGATCTAGCCCAAACACCTTCCACGATGTCAGCCCTCGAAGTCCTTCAGAGTTGTCCCACACAATCAAAGGCACTGTTGAAATCTATTGGTGGAATTGACCCTACGGATACAACTTTAATAATTTTTGACTTGGAGGATCACATTCCAAGGTTACCCCCTCAACTCGCATTTCAAATACAAGTTATTGTCTCTGACAAGAAAATTTGTAGAACAGTTATTGATGAGGGTGCATCGACGTGTGTCATGTCTATTTCCTGCTGGAAAGCCATCGTCTCTCCTCCCTTAACCAAATCCCACAACATGCTCAAAGCCTTCAATGGCTCTGGATTTAGGCCTTATGGCGTCCTCCCTTCATTGCCTATTATGTTAGAAGGCAAAATGGTCAACGTTGAAGTTGAGGTCTTTGACGCTCCTCTCGATTACAACCTTCTACTTGGTCGTAGCTGGATTGATTCCATGCGTGCAGTTGTGTCTACTCTTTTCTGTGTCGTATGTTTCCTTTATCAAGGAAAAGTAATTATGGTGGACAGTTTGGCCTTCTTTACCTCTGATAAACATACCAGCAAGGTACCTTTCATTTCAAAAACACCCCCTAGATATGAGAATGTCTGTGTGGGTCTTCTTAAAGATTCCTCTTTGATGGGTACTTTCCCCATTCCACCACCCGATATCCCACATCCATCTATCGCCTCGATCAACATGATTTCCACCTATGTTTGAGAAACCCCTGTGTCTTCTGACCCGTGGATAGTAACCAACCCCGGTAATCATATTCTCTATGGTGACCAAATGCCTTTAAGTCCAATCGAATCTGCCTATCAAACCATTCAATCAACAACCTTTTCTACCCCCACTCTTGGCGATTTATCTATGGATCCATTCCGTGTCATTTTTCCTAC
Organism: Picea mariana; assembly: GCA_032191745.1. Classification (NCBI taxonomy): domain Eukaryota; kingdom Viridiplantae; phylum Streptophyta; class Pinopsida; order Pinales; family Pinaceae; genus Picea; species Picea mariana. The sequence goes on from JASDQU010739830.1 coordinate 8,349, forward strand.
CGATGAGATTATTATGTCTAGTATGTCCATCGAAGATAATCCTTGGGACGATGGACATCATGATTCCATTCTCTTCCTGGAACAACACAAAATTGAGAGTTACCAACAGATCTCAACTCTGTCGACCGTTGTGGTCATTTCTACCGTTCCCGAGTCTACACACGATCTATTCTACGAAGGAAACTTAAATAATATCTCACCCACCATCCCCCTCGACATATCCATTAAACTTGTAGTTGTCGAAAATGTACACATCAAAGCTTCATGTTCCATTGACGAAGTTGTCACCTATAAATCTCTTTTTCAATAATTTTGTGATGTCTTCACCTGGAGCTATGACGAAATGACAGGTATTGACCCTGAAATTGTTTTTCATGAGATTAAGACATACCCGGGCGCTAAACCCATCCGGCAATGCCTTCATCCGGTCCACCCAAGTAAAGCAACTGCTATCAAGCTTGAAGTTGAGAAAATTCTTAAAGCTGGATTTATTTACCCTGTGGCTTTAACTAACTGGGTTTCCAATCTTGTTCCGGTTAACAAGAAACAAGGTATGATCCGTGTGTGCATTGATTATAGGGATATTAACAAAGCTTGCCCTAAAGAAAACTTTCCCACCCCCTTCGTCGACTAGATTGTCAATGATTGCGTTGGGAGTGAAATCTTCTCTTTGATGGATGGTTTCTCCGGATATAATCAAATCAATATCGTACCCACCGACCAACACAATACCGCTTTTATTTGTCCTTGGGGCACTTTTGCTTACCAAAAACTACCCTTTGGTTTAAAGAATGTCGGTGTGACTTTTAAATGTGCCATCTCTTATGCCTTTCATTATATAAAGAACATTTTCCAACCTACCAGCTCATTCCATGCACCGTGTAGATCACCCCACACACCTTTGATCCATTTTCCTTCAATGTCAGTTTTACTGCATACGCTTAAACCCACACAAATGTGTTTTTTGTGTACAATCTGGCCAACTTCTGGGCTTTATTGTTTCACGTCAAGGGATTAGGGTAGATCCTTTGAAGGTCGAGGTGATTGTCAATCTCCCTCCTCCTTCCTCACTTCGTCAGCTACAAATTTTGCAAGGGAAGGAAAACTTTCTATGTCGTTTCATCCTAAACTATTCCTAGTTAACTCTTGGATTTAATCGACTGAAAGAAAGGTTCTGAGTTCATATGGGATACCACTGACAACAAAGATTTTGACGCTTTAAAACTGACTTTAACACGTACCCCACTACTTTTCCCACCCGATTACAGTCGCGATTATTTCATGTATCTCGCAGCCTCAGACTCTACCAATGTTGTGGTTCTAGTCCAGGAGGATGATTCTCATGATTCTCATGTCATTTATTATTTGAGTCAGAGTCTCATGACTACTGAAACCAAGTATTTACGTGTTGAAAAATTGGCCTTGGACGCCATCCAAGTTGTTCAACATTTCCGGCACTATATCCTTTTACGCAAGACTACTATGATTTCCAATTGCAACCCTATGCAGCACATTCTTACATGCCAATTGCTAGGCAGAAAATACTCCAAATGGATCATCATACTCTAGGAGTTTAACTTAGAATTTGAATGCGCTAAGTCCAAGAAATCCTTGGTGTTTGCTGAATTGATATGCGACCTTCCCTGTTTTGAGAGGAAAAATGTAGCACGGGATTCATTACCTGATGAATCCCTTTTCCTGGTCAGTTTCGATGACCTTTGGTATGGGGATATCATCATATATCTACAGACTCAGACTTTCCAGGCCGATTTCTCTAGCACTGACCACCGTCGAATACGCTACCAAGCCCGTCAGTATATTATCCTCAGTGATACTCTTTATCGTCGTGGGATTGACTCCATTTTTCGACGATGCCTCACATTTGACGAAGCCGAGAAAGCCCTAAATGACTGTCATTCTAGAGCATGTGGTGGTCACATGTCTGGGTATGCTACTGCCCAGAAGATCTTATGAGATGGGTATTTTTGGCCTTCTTTATTCAACGATTGTATTATTGTTGTCCAAAAATGCCATGCTTGCCAAACCTACAACAAAAAAATACGATCACACCCTGTAGTTTCCATTGGACCTTTTGAGAAATGGGGTATCGATTTCATGTCATGTCACCCTCACTCGATCGGGGTCATGGATACATTATTGTAGCCATCGATTACTTTACAAAGTCGGCCGAGGCAATGCCTACATTCAACAATACCAGAAAGACTGCAGCACTATTCATATTCAATCACATCATTGGTCGGTTTGGTGTTCCTCAAGCTATCGTTATTGATCACAGTAGCCACTTTAGAAACTTAATGATGTCAAAACTCACTGAAAAGTTGGGTCTTCTCCATGAAAACTAAACACCCTATTACCCACAGGCCAATGGCTAGTTTGAAGCAATAAACAAATTTATCATTACCATGCTTTGACGAATGATAGGGATTCATAAAAGGAGTTGGCACATGATGTTGTTTTCAACATTGTGGGATTACTGGACATCTGTTAAGTTTGCTACCAGGTTTACACCTTTCCAGTTAGTTTATGGTCTAGAATCCATCTTGTCGATTGAATGTGAGATACCATCTCTAAAGCTAGCCATCGAACTTATCCCAAACACTTATGCTAAAGAAGAGTGTTGTATCTTATGCAACTAGAAGAAACCCATCGTGATGCCACCCTAGTTATAGAAGCCCAGAAGAAACACGTCAAAGCCCAATACGACAAACATGTCAAGCCACACATTTTCTCTGAAAGTGATCTGGTTCTCCTTTATGAACAAGATCCAGATGTGCTAGGAGCCGAAAAATTTGAGGCTATGTGGAAAGGTCCTTATATCATCAAACAAGTGTTGGAGAAAGGAGCTTACAAGTTAGTGGACTACGACGATATCCCTTTGAGTGAACCCAGAAATGGGCTTTACTTAAAGAAGTACTATGCTTATATCATTTGTGTATGAGTGCTTGTATTTTATTCTATCATACTTTTTATGTGTTACTTTAGTGTGCTTTTTCGTTATTTGGTCTTTTCCCTTGACCGTTTATCTTGCATTGTTCTTGGTTTCCAGATGTTGGAGTCTTCACTACCCCACATTGGCTTCATTGATGGTACTAGTCGTAGTACTCAGAACCTTTCTTATGCTGCATGGGAAATGTATGCACCTACAAATGAACTTATCAGTCTACGAGGTGTTTTCCTCGGTCGTGCGACTAATAATATCGCAGAATATAGTGTCGTCATCGAGTTGTTGAGTAATGCTATTTCGCTTGGTATCCTCCACCTGGTTATATGAATTGATTTGCAGCTAGTAGTGCTACAATTAAGTAATGTCTATGTTATCTAAAGTCCTACTTTATTGTGGGTATATCTATGAATTCACCTCTTGGATCATCATTTTGATTATATCAAATATCAACACATTCCTAAATTTCTAAATACATTGACTGATGATCTAGCTAACTATGTGTTATACAAATATCTAAGACTCTTATAAAACCAATCACACATCACATGTATTATACAAAACAAAATAAGCCGGTAGAATCCGCATATATATATAACGATCAAAATTTTTACAAAACGTTTTTGTCCAGGACCAAAATATCAAAATATATGAAGCCCATGGCTTCTAAAATTAGCGTCATGGATGACGCTCACGGTAACATACAACTTCTCAGGATACCCTACAGAGCAGTTGACTAAGAGACTCAGACACGCCCATGGTATGGCGCTGATAATGCCTTTGGGATCTCCCCAATAGCAATGTCTGGGACATCCACAGTCAATACCTCTATGTTCTGTTCAACTGCCTCGTAGTCCTCATCATCCCATCTTTCCACTAGAGCCACTTCTCCTCGTC
>JASDQU010739830.1:12476-42651 GCA_032191745.1 Picea mariana
TCAAAAAATTAATTTTTATATTTGATTATACGCCCTGCTACGTGTCGAGCCATGAGGTTACACGGCCTCAGCATCCTCGGATCTTATGGGGCTGGTAAACCCCAATCTACCTATAGACGCAACAGTGGGACCCTCTCAAGGAAGAATGACACCAAAAGTGACCCATACCCGAACTACTTCAGGTTACCCCTTCTACACTTTTTCAGTTGCCTCTTCATACTACAGAGAACCGCGTCTAACCAGTTGAAAACCTGAGGTTCTGTCCACTCTATTTCATATTGGAAAGAGATCTAGAGAGCCATGTGTGAAGCAGCGCTCCTGGCCATGCGTGCAATGGTAAACAAGATAGTCCGCAAGGTCAGATTTTGGACACCCCAAATGGCGACCTTACCCTTGCTTTTCTCCACCTCAGAAACACAATATTGGTGAACATACTCGCTCATAGGAATCTCGTCACCTCTGCCTCCAGTCAAAGTAGCATGGTACCCACATCATGACAACCCCATCAAAAAGTAGATATCCTCGATATCTAGAGTGAGTGTGTGGACCCCTACATGAAATACCTACTGATCCACATCCCACATGTGGACCAGGTACTCTAACAACCTGAGTTGGACTCTCATGCCTGAGATACTGAAAAATTTTAAGAGCCCACATTCCCAGAGGGCAGCAACTGTACCCGAATCATATCCGACAATGGCATCATCCTCCTCATGTTCTCTTTCCCTCCATTCCAACATTGTGATGGTCAATACCTGCCATAGAGCCATGAGAAGTAAGTTAGCAACTTGTTTTAACCTCTTGCATAATTTTTTATGGAGTAAAAACTTGCATGAAAATCTATTTTTCGGCCCTCATAGGTGAAGCTTGCACACAGTGCGAGAATCTCACAGGTGCACTGAAGCTCACCTGCGAGAATATTAGGTTCTTGCAAGTCCCGAATGTCTCACCTACGAGAATGCATGAGAGCATTCACCAGCCCTAAAATGGACTCAAACACTAAAAATTACCAATAAAAATCGATTTTAATCCATGAAAAAATTGAAAAATCAAGAGATTACCTCGTTGGTCGAAACCGTTTGTCGAATGATCACTTGTACTTCCTGCAATTGAGCAAAGAAACTTGGGGAAAAATGAGGTGTTTTGGACAAGTTTTTGGCAAAGTAATAATGAATTGGTAAATAGGGATTTTCACCCATATTTATTCACTTTTTTACTACTTCTTGTTGATTTTTTTATTATTTTTATTATTTTGCTTCAAAATCTAATACCCTAATGGCTTTGTAAGTATGGTTTTTCGCAGATAGATGGCCTAGAAGCCCAAACAATGATGTATCAGTATTTTTTCTTTTTTCATCACATGTACGAATACCTTTTTGGGGTTTTGTAGGAAAAACCTCGAGCTCAGTCTTCGTTCGTTGTCGCACTCGAAAATACATGAGAACGCAACTAAGTATACATTTGTCGTCTTTTTGTACTCGTCATGGTAACACGAAAACAACGAAAATAAGAGAGTATCCTTTAAGCTATTTTCACGCTCCATAAAAATGAAAATATTGCCAAGCGATCTTGTTCTTTTCACGCTTGTAAAAGTATTTGAAGAAAACATTCGATGAGCGATAGTTTGTCACTTTTTTGGTCTCGTCGAACTAATTTACGAAAAAGGAACTGGGAGAGTTCTCTTTAAGTGTTTTTCAAACTCTCAAAACATGAAAAAACCCTGAGTTTTCTATCTTTGGACTCGTTAAACAAACATCCAAAGACCCTTAATGGGACCGAACCACTCCTTCCTAGGGTTCGTTAAATGTACTCTAAGGGACTTGTCCAAAGGATGAGCTTACATCAACAAGCATATGTTATCCTCCTCAAGCTTGTGTAAAAATAAAGAGGTACTCGCCAGAAATGGTGGGGGAAATTTTGGGAAAGGGATATGCCTTCGTATTTGTATTAATGGAAATAATCATCGCTCTTGAACATGACCACCCCTGTTCGTCATTTGACTCTGGGTTGGGAAATCCATTTCTCTCTCGGTCATATCTTGGGTCGTCTTTGAGTTAGTGCTGCCGAGACCATTTTCGTGTCGTTCATATGTTCAAGAGAAGTCCAAACAACCCCTCCATTGAAGTCTTCCATCTATAGTTGTCCATTCTTACCATGTCGGCCTTCCCTGTGTCCATTTCAAATCATATTCATACTTTGACTCACCCTCAAAATCCGTTACTTATTTCATGTCATTGATGGGGGATACATCAAGGCCCTCTTGTGAAGAGTCTTTTTTTGTCGACTCCAACTCATTATCTGGGAATAATACTTAAATATCATTTAGTACCTTAGAACCTGCATGCCTTAATGGCAAGTCTCTTCGCTTTCGATGGTGGATTCACATCATTGGCCCCTGATCGAGAGATTTCGTCGAGTGTTCAACTTCAGCCCATTTATTCACATTCATTCGGATTGTACTTAGGTACCTTGCAATTCATTAACATCAATGGTGATTTCCCTCGTGCTTGTTAACGGTTTTCATCAATTACCAGTAATCAAGTGGTTTCTACCATGTTCAACTTCGACACATGTAATCACGTGGATAGATTCATACTTTCAGACAACGGGATTGAAGACCCTAGGTCTCATCTTTTTGGTCCAGGTTGCGATGGAGTATTTATGATTTGTATCGACACATAGATCCACTTTGTATGTCGTGTGGCTATGTCCTAATCTGATTCTTCTAACATAGATCCACAATGTATTCCTGGTGGCTATGTAGCATTTTGATGACATGGATCCACGGTGTATGATTGGTGGTCATGGCCTACATTTTTTATTTCAATCATTTGTGGTTTGAGCATGGGAATGCCTACCTCAGAACTAGTATTATATTCTGCAGATGCTTGATTGTTTGTAGGTTTCTGATTAGGTCTGATCCTTGTTTTTGACACACACACGCATTTTACAAAGTATTTAGGCTGTCACGAGTTCCAACCTCATACTTTGGGGGGCATTTTGTTACACACTATTTTGGTCACTCTGGTGATGTCTCTACAGTTATGTGTTCAGTCTCTCATAAGGATATTTTGCCTGAGAAAAGTGATTGTTTTCTTCTTCCATAAAACATATTTTTAAGATGAGTTCACAGGCCACATGTATTGTAGAGTGTGAGAAACCTTGATTCTCACAGGAAACCCTATACTTGGAGTGCGAGATGTTCGCATTCTCCTCTATAGGTGGGGTGTGAACCTATTTCAAAGCTTAAAAGGAAGAGGAAGTTACAAAGGTTCTAGAAGAGGATCTTCTAGAAAATGAGTTGGCATTCGCATGGTTGGCATCCTACTGACTTCTCAAATTTAGTGGGATCANATCCTCATCCCTTTAACCATCTCTCCTTCTCCTATATAATGAAAGGTTTCTCAAGGAAGAGGTTAAGCAAGATTGAATAGAGAATTGATGAAACAATAGATTCAGAATTGTGTGAGGAATATTGTTTGAATTAATGCTTGAGGCCTAAATTTTTCCCATCAAGCCATAGTGGATCTTCTTCATGCAGTTTGGAGCAAGTGTGTGTGTTAGAACAAAGGACCACCAAAAGGAAGCTTGTGACATCAAGACAATCTGGTTGTATCTTCTACTTTAATTTAATATAATACAGTGGCACATCCCTTTCCCATAAAATCACTATTATTTTATTGCATAATTCTTTGATCATATGCATAGGTTGTCATTGAATATACTTTACTATCTTCTATTTGGTTGGTTTGTGTCATCTTGGATCTGACCTCGAAAGAGCACCAGAGCGAAGTGGGAACAACAAAGACATAAGGAAGTGATATAAAGGTATGTCACTCGTTCCTCTTTTGGTAATAAATTCAATGATAGTTACTTAGGGAAAGCGTCATGCTCTGTCCTATTTTGTTCTAGATTCAGGTAGATCTAGGGATATCTGTTAGTGTCCACATATATCGATTTATCCTATAACAAAATTGAAGACCATACTGGGGATACAACTCATTTTGTAGTTTTTTTTGGCCATTTTCTCTTAACCTACTTTTTTCATTGCCAATCAGTCTCTGAGTTTGTAAGAGACCCTTATAGACTCTCTGGACCCAGAAGTTCACTCAAAAATTTTGTCCTTTTTCAAAAAAATTCCTAATTACAAACCTTCTTGCAATGTACCTCTTTGTGACCCGCGAGAATCATTGATGTTCACACCCTATTGTTCAGTTCAGTGCGACCTTCTCACACCCTACCTGTATCTAGATTGGGAGAATCCCTAATTCTCGCACTGTACCCCACTAGTAGGTTACGAACTTGTTTGTAAAAGTTTTGGATTAGGTCTGCTTTCCTTTTTTGATGCCCAAATTTGTTTGTTGACCTAGGAAGAACTTCTTTTGCTAGTGTTTGATTGTTTCTTGACTTCAAATCTTGCGGTTGATTGGTTTTCGAAGATCAAAAACTCTTCTTACTCTTTTTCCCAATTTTTACTTCTTGACCTTTTGTTAACAAGGGTATAATCTCTAATTCTGAGATCTGAGTGCTTGTTTGGTCAAAAAGTCTTTGATTGGATTAAAAGTTGGGATTAATTGTCCTTTTAGATTGCTTGCTTCTTAGAAATATTTTGTTCATGTGCATTTGAAGAGTTTTTTTCTTGTCGGTTTGTTATTTTTATCTTCATTGAAAGATCGGTTTGGGTGTTGTTGAGTATTTTATTTTCATTGGTTGCTTACTTTTTATTAGTTCCATCCCCATTTTAGGGTTTATAACCAAAAAAAAAAAATGAAGGTCTTTTTCTTTTAAGTAGTCATTTATCCAGAAATTATTGGTGTTAAAACATTGAAAGAGAACGAATAGTGAATTTACATTGTCCATGGTTGTTTGGTACTACATTTCAAAAGAGATCGTACATCGTAGTCTGCATTGTTCCAGAAAACTCCTTTTTCCCTGCTATAGATAGAATTCATCGAATGGAAATTTGTATCATTCATTTATATTTACGCATTGTTGGGTCAGAGTCTTACACAACATTGGTTTCATTTCTGTCTCCCTCTTGCGTAACAACAACCTTTAATAATATTGTGCAACTTTAAAATTCAACTAGTAAATTTTTCTAGGGCTCTTTTGCACCAACATTAGCTAGGCTAGAGCTTTGGAATAGGCAGTGAGACACACTCTCCAAAGCGTAAAACAAACAATAGTATCTTGTGATAGGGAATGTTAAATTCCATTTGCAACATTTTGTCCTAGGAATCCCTTCACACACAAGGGTCAAACCTGAGGTCGCATTGAAATGGACAGAGTTACTCACCCTACTTTGTTGATCTCGGTGTAGACATTGCATGTATTACGGGGGTCGCTTGAAGGTATATCCAAAATGATGAGTGGAAGCCTCTCAAGTTGGTTTCGAGCTAGATACCTTGCCCTTGACTGTGGATCAGACTGTCGACTATTCCCCGAGGCATCATTGTTGTTCGTGGTAACTTTAGTGGCCTATCTTCTTAGCATCTTACACAATGTGACTATGGAGGGGTAAGTCTTCACAGTACCTAGAATCGACGTTGGCTAGACTCACTCAGGATCCTTGGAGGGTATACCTACGATTATCTATGGGAGCTTGCACCAAGGTGTAAGTACATTAAGTAGGTCATCAACGTAACTTTTCCACCCTAGCCCAGCCCCTTCTTGTCTCGGCGTCCCAGATACTACAAATCTTCACACCGGGAATATAGTGGCTAGCCAAGCCCCCATTGGCACATTGCTTTTTCCCAGACTCACCCCAACGCTTCCTCCTGAATATCATGCATTGAATGCTTCTATTCTCGTTCCTACACAAATCCCATCCAAGAATCCTGGCATTTCCACTCCTTATGGGCGCCATCTTGTTCTTGGTTTTATTCTGACACTTCCTTGACCCCCTTCCAGAGGGTCTTTTTCCATCCCCTATCAGAGGAACTGACCCTAGTGGCACCATTCAGTCTTTCACACCTAATTACCATATTCCTGTTGGCAGACATTTTCATCCTGGAGGTCAAATCCCAATTGGGACACAACCTCCAATTGGAGGGAAACCCCCACCTACCCCACCCATTGGACATGACATACCTGCAAACTTGGCCCAATATTGGAACTATCTTATCTGGAATAATCCTCAATCGACTAGGGGGCAACAGCCTCAAACTAACTCTTTCATACCCCCTAGTACAGGCCAACCATATTCAGATCTGTCCAATTCCATTTGGAGGTTCAACCCTCGACCCAATGTCCATGTTCAAGGAAACCGCCCTAACCAATATAACCCTATAAAATACATGCCTCCATACCAACAAATGAATCTGCTCAGATCTTCGCATTATATGCAAATTTCTTATGGTCCTACTGGTATACCTACAAGACTTCCTCCCCAAAGTCACCAGTAACCCCACGTGAATAGACAGTTGCCTTTATTAGCCACCCTGGATTTAAATGATCCTATCCATCACTCTCCTCAATGGCCCACCATACCGGCCAAACTACCTTCAGACATTCCTAAGTTTGATGGTAAACCAGGAGAGGACACGAACAATCATGTAATGAATTTCCACCTTTGTTGTTCATCCAACTCTTTGATGGATGACTCTATTTGTTTATGTCTTTTTCAGCGAACTCTCATGGGTTCCTCCGCGAAGTGATATATAGAATTACCATGAGGTTTCTTCTTTGACTTTAACACCCATTCCATGGCTATCCTCACCCACTACTAGTTATCGATCTGATACGAAGCGGGAACCAAAATTTTGAGTTCTTTAAAACAAACCAAAGCCACTCATATCTCTGATCACATTCATGAGTGGCGACGGAGACGACATCTCATCAAACTTGAGCTCCCCAATTAGTTACTGGCAGAGTGGTTCATGAAATCATTCTTGAATGATATCGCTCGTGACATCGCCATGGGTGGAGTTGTCACAGAAGAATAGGTGATTAGTCGTGCTCAATACCTTGACCTTGTTTACTCACAAACGGGTACTCTTTATGATTTTCTCCCTGATGCAGCTCATCCTTCTACTACTACTACTTCAACTACTCCTGCTGCTTCTCATGTGGATGATGTTGTGATTGGCACTTTTGATGCCCAACCCCACTTTACTCAAGCCTCTACCACCAACCCCAAGTTCGTTGCTTCTAATGTTCAACATGCTCTGTCTCCTACTCCTCCCACCGACAAAACTTCTGAGGTGAACTCTGTTCAATCTACCCCTGCCGAAAAAAATAAATCCAGAAAAGGGAAGGGTAAGAATAAGGAGGATAAAATAATCCTCAATTTGAGAAGACCAAAACACAACCTATTGATGATAAGGATAAGCACAAACCCCGAGACCCTTGTCTTATCTCTGATGATGATCACTACACTAAGGATTGTCTGAGATGAGCCGAGGTTACTAAGTTCCTTCAAGGGACCTTGAAACCACCTACCCCAGTCGTGTTGTCACAACCCTTTCCTTCTCAACAACAGGCCCAATTGGTCATTCATGACCAACCTTCCCCCTCACTACATCCTATGTATTAATGTGTATAGGTGATTCAAAGAAGAATGAAGTCACACTTACCAGTCGAGCCAAAGATTATTCTTCCTACAAAGAGAAGGTGGATGAAATACCTCCTTCCTTGGTCCAACCATCTCCATTGGCTCCACCTACCAATGGTCCTCTTCATCTCGAATGACCGAGCCTAGAAACAGTTCTTTGCCCTCACCCGAAGGGTGTTGTTTGAAAGTCTTATTTCAATTCTCATGCGCTTGCTGCCCAAAACTAGAGTATTGTAGAAGATCTGGCCTAAGCATCGTCCACGATGCATCCCTAGAAGTCCTTCAAAGTTGTCCCACACAACGGAAGGCACTGTTGAAAGCTATTGGTGGAATCGACCCTATGGATACAAATTTAATAATTTTTGACTTGGAGGATCACATTCCAAGGTTACCCCCTCAACTCGCATTTCAAATACAAGTTAAGGTCTACCAACGGTGTCCTCCCTTCGTTGCCTATTACGTTAGAAGGAAAAATGGTCAACATTGAAGTTGAGGTCTTTGACACTCCTCTCGATTAAAACCTTCTATTTGGTCGTAGCTAGATCGATTCCTTGCGGGCAGTTGCGTCCACTCTTTTTCGTGTTGTACGTTTCCCACATCAAGGAAAAGTAATTACAGTGGACCAATTGGCCTTCTTTAACTCTGATACACGTACCAACAATGTACCTTTCATTGTGAAAACACCCCCTGGATATGAGAATGTCGGTGTGGGTCTTCTTAAAGATTCCTCTTTGATGGGTACTTTTCCCATTCCACCACCCGATATCCCACATCCATCTGTCACCTCGATCAACATGATTTCCATCTTTGTTTGAGAAACCCCTGTGTCTTATGACCCGTGGATAGTACCCAACCCCGGTGATCATCTTCATTATGGCGAAAAAATGCCTTTAAGTCTAGTCGAATATGCCTATCAAGCCATTCAATCGACAACCCCTTCTACCCCCTCTCTTGGTGATTTATCTCCAGATCCATTCCATGTCATTTTTCCTACCGACAAGATGATTATGTCTACGATGTCCATCGAAGATACTCCTTGGACGATGGACATCATCATTCCATTCTCTTCCTGGAACAACACACCATTCAGAGTTACCAATGGATCTCGACTCTGTCGACCGTTGTGGTCATTTCTACCATTCCTGAGTCTACACACGATCTGTTCTACAAAGGGAACTTAAGTAATATCTCACCCACCATCCCTCCTCGACATATCCATTAAACCTGGAGTTGTCTAAAATGTACACATCGGAGCTTCATGTTCCAATGACGAAGTTGTCACCTATAAATCTCTTTTTCAATAATTTTGTGACGTCTTCGCCTGCAGCTATGAAGAAATGTCAGCTATTGACCCTGACATTGTTGTTCATGAGATTAAGACATACACGGGAACTAAATCCATCTGGCAATGCCTTCGTCCAGTCCACCCACATAAAGTAGCTGCTATCAAGCTTGAAGTTGAGAAAATTCTTAAAGCTGGCTTTATTTACCCTGTGGCTTTAACTGACTGGGTTTCCAATCTTGTTCCGGTTAACAAGAAACAAGGTACAATCCACATGTGCGTTGATTATAGGGATATTAAAAAAGCTTTCCCTAAAGACAACTTTCCCACCCCCTTCGTCGACCAGATCGTCGACGATTGTGCTGGGAGTGAAATATTCTCTTTGATGGATGGTTTCTCTGGATATAATCAAATGATATAATCAAATCAAAGAGAAACCATCCATCAAAAAGAATATTTCACTCCCACCCCCTTCGTCGACCAGATCATCGACGATTGCGCTGGGAGTGAAATATTCTCTTGATGGATGGTTTCTCTGGATATAATCAAATCAATATCATACTCAACGACCAACACAAGACTATTTTTATTTGTCCTTGGGGCACTTTTGCCTACCGGAAACTACCCTTTGGTTTAAAGAATGTCGGCATGACTTTTCAACGTGCCATGTCTTATGCCTTTCATGATATAAAGTACATTGGCAAACCATAGCTCGACGACCTACCGACTCATCCCATGCACCGTGTAGATCACCCCACACACCTCCGAGCCATTTTCCTTCGATGTTGGTTTTACCGCATACGCTTAAACCCACACAAATGTGTTTTTTGTGTAGAATCCGGCTGACTTCTGGGCTTTATTGTTTCACATCAAGGGATCATGGTAGATCCTTTGAAGGTCGAGGCAATTCTCAATCTCCCTCCTCCTTCCTCACTTCGCTAGATACAAAGTTTGCAAGGAAAGGCAAACATTTTACATCGTTTCATCCCAAACTATGCTGAGTTAACTCTTGGATTTAATCGACTACTCAAGAAAGGCTCTGAGTTCATATGGGATACCACTGCCAACAAAGCTTTCAACGCTTTAAAACTGACTTTAACCCGTACCCACCTGATTATAGTCGATATTATTTCCTGTATCTCACAGCCTCAGACTCTACCATTGCTATGGTTCTAGTCCAAGAGGATGATTCTCATGAGGAACATGTCATTTATTATTTGATTCTGAGTCTCATGAATACTGAAACCAAGTATTTACATGTTGAAAAATTGGCCTTGGCTGCTATCTAATTTATTCATTGTTTCTGGCACTATATCTTTTTATGCAAGACTACTGTGATTTCCAATTGCAACCCTATGCAGCACATTCTTACACGCCAATTGCTAGGGGGAAAATACACCAAATGGATCATCATACTCCAGGAGTTTGACTTATAATTCGAATGCACTAAGTCCAATAAATCCTTGGTGTTTGCCAAATTGATATGCAACCTTCTTTGTTCTGAGACAGAAAATGTAGCAGAGGATTCATTATCCGATGAATCCCTTTTTCTGATCAGTTCCGATGACCTTTGGTATGGGGATATCATCATGTATCTCCAAACTCAGACTTCCGACTCAATTTGTCTAGCACTGACTGTTTTTGAATACGCTACCAAGCCCGTCAATATATTATCCTCGGTGATACTCTTTATTGTCATGGGATTGACTCCATTTTTCGACGATGCCTCACATTTGACGAAGCCGAGAAATCCCTGAATGACTGCCATTCTGGAGCATGTGGTGCTCACATGTCTGGGTATGCTACTGCCCAGAAGATCTTACGAGCTGGGTATTTTTGGCCTTATTTATTTAACAATTGTATTATTGTTGTCCAAAAATGCCATGCTTTCCAAACCTACAACAACAAATTACGATCACACCCTGCTCCTCTACACCTTGTAGTCTCCATTGGACCTTTTGTGAAATGGGGTATCAATTTCATGTCATGTCACCCTCACTCGACCGGGGGGCATGGATACATTATTGTAGTCATTGATTACTTTACGAAGTGGGCCAAGGCAATGCCTACATTCCAAAATACCAGAAAGACTGCAGCACTATTCATATTCAATCACATGATTGCTCATTTTGGTGTTCCTCAAGCTATCGTTACTGATCATGGTAGCCACTTTAGAAACTTCATGATGTCAAAACTCACCGAAAATTTGGGTCTTCTCCATGAAAACTCAACACCCTATTACCCCCAGGCCAATGGCCAGGTTGAAAGAATAAACAAATTTCTCATTACCATGTTTCGACGAATGATAGGGATTCACAAAGCAAGTTGGAACACAATGTTGTTTTCAGCATTGTGGGCTTACTAGACATTCGTTAAGTCTGCTACCAGGTTTACACCTTTCCAGTTAGTTTATGGTCTAGAAGCCATCTTGTTGATTGAATGTGAGATACCATCTCTAAAGCTAGCCTTCGAACTTCTCCCAAACACTTTTGCTAAAGAAGAGCGTTTGTTGTTTCTTATGCAACTAGACGAAACTTGTCGTGATGCCACCCTAGTTATAGAAGCCCAGAAGAAATGCGTCAAAGCCCAATATGACAAACATGTCAAGCCATGCATTTTCTCTGAAGGTGATCTGGTTCTCCTTTATGAACAAGATTGAGATGCGCTAAGAGCTGGAAAATTTGAGGCTATGTGGCGAGGTCCTTATATCATCAGACAAGTGTTGGAGAAAGGAGCTTACGAGTTAGTGGACTATGATGGTATCCCTTTGAGTGAACCTAGAAATGTGCTTTACTTAAAGAAGTACTATGCTTAGATCATCTGTGCATGAGTGCTTTCATTTTATTGTATCACACTTTTTGTGTGTTACTTTAGTGTGCTTTTTCGTTATTTGGTCTCTGCCCTCAATCGCTTATCTTGCATTGCGCTTGGTTTCTAGATGTCGGAGTTGTTGTTCCAGAATCTGTAGTTAAGGCTTAGAAGTACAGTGTCTAGGCATCCGAAAGTGGGTAAAAGGTGGAGAAGAGAGAAACATCAACCTTCAGCAAAGGAAACTAGGGAAGATTTCTACGTTGGTGTTGTCTAACTTCCAACTATTCGTGGATAGTTATATCTTGTTCAATGGCTGCCCATGAACGTTCGAGTTCAACCCGGTTAGTGGTTGTTTTAAGAATAGTGTCAAAAAGGTTTAAGGCGATGTGTGTTTGATTCGATAATCCAGGTTCGATATTAGGCTGTGTTGGTACAGGGACAGTCATGGAGGAATAGTAAAATTAGGAAAAACTTCAGAGAGAGATTAAGTGTTGTCTCAATTTGGTCGTATAAATGAGAATTTACGGTCTCAGGAATAAAATAGGGGTGAAAATCAAAGGCTCTTTCCCGTAACTGTGTTATATTTTGATAAAAGGTATGAGGTGGGAGAAAAACATTTAGCTGTCTATGGTGTAAGGCTCCTATCAAGGGAGGATCTCACGTATAAATAGAAGAGGAAAATTGTAAGGAAATAACTGATGTAGCAAAGAATATGTGTAGAATTCTAAAAATGTCGACTGGTCTTACACCCACCGATAGATGGTACAGAGAAAAAACAATAAACAATTATAGAAAACCAAAATTCATTCGCTATAGTAGTGGTCGTACTAAATTATAATGAAGCATGTCAGTTAGGAATATGAAATGAAATGAAATATGAGATACAAGAAAACAAAATTGTAACACAGTCGTGACAGAATTGAGAATCTTTAGATTTGCTTTGTATTAACTCTCAAATGTAAAAAACTCTGTTACAATCGACACAAAAAGGTCCAGCCTGGTGTATTTCTTTCTGTGGTATATTTATACAATTTTACAAATAAGATAGAATCTCAATAGTCACAAAATTTCGATTATCACAGGAGGAGAGCAATCGCTCCATTTCTTCTTCTTTGTCTTCACTTGGTGCCAGATGTTTGTCCTCGCACGGGTTCGGTACAGGTGACACACCTTTCAACCAGTTGAGATATTAGCCATGCAGGTTCTGCCTGATAGTTGGCTTCAAAGAAGTAACATTCTCGGGCTAACTGTTGCAGCCTGTCTTCCATATGTCCATCTATGATGTCGATGGCGCATAATTGCGCATTGGGTTTAATCATGCGTTTATCTACTTGGACTATGTCCACCATAGTCATCTGGGAGATATCGGTCAAGTCTCTTTCCTCTTTTTCCTTTAGATCAAGTGATATTTTCACCACATTCATTTGCATCAACGTCTCACCATTACCCCCGCTATCAATGCCTAGCAGATCGTCGTCTATAGAACTGAAGGCCTCTTCTAAGGAATTGGTTATCTTTTTGGCTTGCTGCTTGCCTTCGGTGATGTTATGCTCCCATTCTTTTAATAGAATGTTCCCTCTGGTCTGCTCTGAAATGGTGAACCTGGGAGTACTTTCCGAAACCCTGCTGTTCGTGGCTATCACAGCCTCTTGGAAGGAAATTCGAGCTACTCTGACTTCCCTTTCTCTGGTAGATAAGTTCTTCGAAACCCGGTTGACCAGAAAACAGTTGTCCCGGATCACTTCTACCTTGGCAAGCAAATTTTGCTGTGCCGCAGAGACTCTGCTCCGAATCTCAATCGCTTGGGATTTGAACATCCCGATGTTTATCATTCTGTTCTCGGCAATCTCCACCCTAGCCTGTAGTTGTTCGATCAAATTCCTTTGCTGGCTCGCTTACATCTGACCATCCCAGACCACCAGTTGTGGTTGCTCGAGCTTAGTTTTGAGCATCTCTATCTCATTTTTATCGGCCAACCTAGCCTACTCTATTCCTATGCTCGCTTGGTCTTTAGCAGTCTCTATTGTTGTGGCCAGTCTGGCTTCAAGGGTCCTAATTAGGTGATTTTTTCTTTTAAGTTGGTTCTTTAAGAGCCCGACTGAGAATTGATTCGCCAAGGCATATGCTCCTAGTGTCCTTGTTATTTCAGTAGCGAATTGCTCATTATTCTTGTCCTTTCCATCAGTTATAACTTTATATTTCTTGGCAGTTGAATCTCCTTCTTGATAGAATTCCTTTTTCACTACTGCCTTCCTCTTCTTATCGAAGAAAAACTCATTCAAAGGGAGTTCTTCTACCCTTATGGGCCTCAGCTCTTCATTAAATATCCATCCTGCATCGATATTTCCCTACGTCGATTGCAAGGAGGTAACTGATGTGATAGGTTCTCCGATCTGCTTTGCTGATTTTCCCGGAGTAGCGACCGGACTCTGCTTCTTCAGTGGGTCTGGAGTCCTTATCTCTGCTTCCGGACTCTGCTTCTTTGGCGGGTCTGGAGTATTTATCTCTGCCTTCAGACTCTTCGTTTTCTCCCCCTCATCCTGGTGTTTTCCTTGATCGGGAGTCGCGTATTTAGATCCTTCGGTGTCTTTTTGTTTCGCCTCCAATGTACTCGGACCCTCACCTCGCAACACTCCGGGAAGATAGCTACGTTGATTTTCCTAGAACTTTAGAACATTGGCTCTTTCCTCGAGTGCCAAGGTTTGTATCTGAGCTAGAATCTCAGCATAGGACCTTGCTCCTCGGAAAATGTCATCCGAGGGTGAATTCTCATGCTCAAATATCTTGAGCCCGCAATTGGCCAAATGATTGCTCACGACCCTCTACGGATCGTGCTTCTTGTATTCGATGGAGACCAAATTCAAGTCTTCCAGGGCTGTCGCCTCGGCTTTGGCATGCCTAAAATCTAATAAAGAATAAGAATTCAAATAAACAGAAAAAGACGGCCATACCTTCTTCGAGTACCCTTTAAGTTCTTTGCTTACACCACCAATTACTGTTTTCCTAGCGACCTCACGACAAGCCAACTTGTCGAGAATGAACAATGGAAATGCATGCAGAGGGACCGAAAACCTGAAAACTTGGAGGTATGAAAATTCTGCTTCTACATACCAGTCTGCTATGCTGCTCAGATTCGTTACTATGATGTCCGAGATCCGGGGTGGCGGGTGGCCAAAAATGGTGACATGTAAGGGCACCATCACCTAGTTAAAGATTTCATACACAAAATTTTTCGCTTTGTTTTCCCATAATTTTGCATGATATACATGTATGGGTTTGTCTTTGGCCAGATTCCAACTCCAACTCATTAATGGAAATGGTGTCATAGAACAAATTGCGTCCATAATGTATGCAGACATGAAGAATGAAGACGCCTTCCCATTTTCTTTCTGTGCCCGATACTCTTTGACCCGACTGGTCAAGCTATCGAAAAGCATCTTTACCCAGTCAAAGGAACTACCTTCAGCAACCTGAAACATTAAAGGCACCCATAAAAGGAAAAAATGTGAGGTGTCATCTTTCCCATATAGCCGGCATGTCATCATGGCCACATATTTGTACTGGGGTTCTAACGAACCGATTGAATATATGTCGTGGGTATCAGCTCTGAACTTTGCGGTGTTTGAAACCCAATCCTTTATTAAAATGGACATGGTTTTATCATACTATACGCATTCCTTCTCCTTGAAATCGTCTAAGAATTCAGTGCCATATGTGTGGTCGGACGTCATGGGCAGCTTATACATGGTTTACAGATGTTCTGGCCTGAAAGTTTCAATGGTGATTTTATGCCCGTTCATGATGGTTTTGGTCGGTATGTCCACATGGTCCAATGCCCATCGGACCATATCATAGAATGGAAGAAACCGTGGCCTGGCTGCTACTCTGTGCATTCCGGATTGGATGACTATTTTGTACTTGGTGGTTATATCATCTTTTTCGTTGTTGCTAGAGTTGTCGGAATAGTCCACCAACTCTGCCTATAGAACATTCAAAACGAATGACCAATTTAGGACCGAATCGATACTTTGAGGCAAAGTATCAGAGACATTGTTTGAGCCTTGTCCCGAAACCTCAACATTCGCCTTTGATACTTTTCATGGAGCCATGGCTGGAGATTGCGTTTTGGCTCTTCTGCGATAGAAATGCGTATACATACAGAAGTCAACTGCTCAAAGATAATGTGCTCTGTGAAATATGAAATGCATTTGTTATAATGAATCACAACCCTTATATATATTTGAAAACTCGGTACCTTTCAGAACAAGTATGTCAAATCACATTTGGAAATAAATTCTGCCATAAAAATATGATCTTATATTTATCGATTTACCCTATTCCCTCATTAATGTCATAAATTTTGGCAGTTTAAAATTTAGTTGGCGTAAGGAAAGAATAAGGCTACCTTGTGAATCATGCAAGCATCGAAACGCGGGATATGTCTTGATTTAGCTTAATTAATCCAGTTTTTCCAACGTTAATCAACATTTCGGTACTCGTTATATCGGGGATTTTAGTTTAACACTTTGAATCTCTAACACTCGAGACTGGGAAGATTGATTTTGATTAATAAAAGGTAATTGTGATTTGGGGTTTGATTAATTTTACAATTATTATATTTTCCATATCGCGACTCGAAGCTTTGAAGATAAGTTTCTGGAAGATTTACATGCCGAGCTGCGAAACCACGAGATCGCGATAACATGACTTAATTAAAAGGGAAGATAATCTTGGATTAAGTGATTAATTAATCACATTATAACTGCATCGTGATTTCGCGAGTCGGGGTTTAGACGGTGTAAATTTTGAAAAGGACAACGTCGAGTGGCGAAATGCCAAGAGAATCTTTTACGATGGTTAGCTTTTGCCTTTAACCTTGACATGGGTTATTCAAATAAGGACCTCATATTCTCGGCTATCGGGGCTATGACAATAAAATTTTGGGTTTGGCGAACGCCGAGGTGCGAAACCCCGACGATGCTAAATCATGGGTTAGGGAAAACTTTACCCTCGTTACTGTCTTGAGTAAAAATTTAAAAAGATTTCGTTGTTTCGTGGCTCGGGATGTGTGAACTGCATGGTTTATAGTATCCGACCTACGAGATCCCGAAGTAGAACAAAAGAGGAAGCATTTTTACGAAAGGTAGGACTCGTTTCGAGAGTATAATAATCATCGCTGCTCGCGTGATAAAGTTTCATAGATCTCGATATCTCAGAGGGAAAAATGAAAACCATCTTTAGATTTCAAGCATTGAGAATGAAATTTGTTACAGGCTAGAAAAACAAGGGCGGCTCCAACAGGAGTCTTCGCTACCCCACATTGGCTTCATTGATGGTGCTAGTCATAGTAATCAGAACCTTGCTTCTACTGCATGGACAATTTATGCACCTACAAACGAACTTATTAGTCTATGAGGTGTTTTCCTCGGTCGTGCAACCAATAATATCACAGAATATAGCACCGTCATTGAGTTGTTGACTAATGTTATTTATTTTGGTATCTGCCACCTGGTTATACAACTTGATTCGCAGCTAGTAGTGCTACATTTAAGTAATTTCTATGCTATCTGAAGTCCTACTTTATTGTCGGTATATCTACGAATTCACCTCTTGGAACATCATTTTGATTATATCGAATATCAACACATTCCTAGATGTCTAAATACATTGATTGATGCTCTAGCTAACTATGTGTTATACAGATATCTGAGACTCTTATAAAACTAATCACACATCACATGTATTATACAAAACAAAATAAGCTGGTAGAATTCGCATATATATATATACAACTATCAAAAGTTTTACAAAAAAAAATTTCCTAGGACCAAAATATCAAAATATATGAAGCCCATGGCTTCTACAAATTAGTGTCATGGATGATGCTCACAGTAGCATACAACTGCTAGGGCTACCCTATGGAGCAGTCAACTAAGAGACTCAGACATGCCCATAGTATGACACTGATAACGCCTTGGGATCTCCCCAATAGCAATGTTAGGGACATTCGCAGTCAACCCCTCTAAGTTTTGTTCAACTGTCTCGTAGTCCTCAGCATCCCATCTTGCCACTGGAGCCACTTCTCCTCGTCTCTAAATGGGAGACGTTCCTAACGNAAAATGTGTACTTCTTACCTAAGTCACCCCAATGAACATCCTCAGGCAACACCAATCCAGATCTCCTCAGAAATGCAAGCCAGCATATGCGTAGTCATTGATCATTAGCATCTTGGGCCTCAACCAGTCAAAAAACGAATCGTTATATTTGATTATAGGCCCTGCTACGTGTCGAGCCATGAGGTTACACCACCTCAGCATCCTCGGATCCTGTGGGGCTGGTAAACCCTAATCTACCTGTAGACATAGCAGTGGGACCCTCTCAACGAAGAATGACACCAAAAGTGACCCGCACCTGAACTGCTTCAGGTTACCCCTTCTGCACTTTGTCAGTTGCCTCTTCATACTGCAGAGAATCGCATCTGACCAGTTAAAAAATTGAGGTTCGGTGCACTCTATTGCATATTGGAAATAGCTCTGGAGAGCCATGTGCGGAGCAGCACTCTCGGCCATGCATGGAATGGTAAACAAGATAGTCCACAAGGTCAAATTTTGGACACCCCAAATGGCGACCTTACCCTTGCTTCTCTCCACCTTGGGAACACAATATTGGCGAACATACTCACTCATAGGAAGCCCATTGCTTCTGCCTCCAGTCAAAGTAGCATGGTACCCACGTCATGACATCCCCGTCAGAAAGTAGATATCCTCAATATCTTGAGTGAGCGTGTGGACCCCTACATGAAATACCTGTTGATCCACATCCCACATGTGGACCAAGTACTTTAACAACCTGAGTTGAGCTCCCATGCCCGAGATCCTGAAAAATTTTAAGATCCCACATTCCCGGAGGGCAGCAATTGTACCCGGATCATTTCCAGCAATGGCATCGTCCTCCTCGTGTTCTCTTTCCCTCCATTCCAACATCATGATGGTCAATACCTACCATAGAGCCGTGAGAAGGAAGTTAGAACTTGTTTTAACCTCTTGCATAATTTTTTATTGAGTAAAAACTTGCATGAAAATCTATTTTTCGGCCCTTGCAAGTGAAGCTTGCACAGTGCGAGATTCTCACAAGTGCACTGAAGCACACCTGCGAGAATCTTAGGTTCTCCCAGGTCCCAAATGGCTCACCTACGAGAATGCCTGAGCACATTCACGGACCCTAAAATGGACTCAAACACTTAAAATTACCAATAAAAATCGATTTTAATCCATGAAAAAGTTGAAAAATCGGGAGATTACCTCGTTGGTTGAAACCATTTGCCAAATGATCTCTTGTACTTCCCACAATCGAGAAAAGAAACTTGAGGGAAAATGAGGTGTGTTGGACAAGCTTTTGGCAAAGTAACAATGAATTGGTAAAAGGGGTTTTTCACCCATATTTATTCACTTTTTTACTATTTCTTGTTGATTTTTTTATTATTTTTATTATTTTGCTTCAAAATCTAATACCCTAATGGCCTTGTGAGTATGGTTTTTCGCAAATAGATTGCCTAGAATCCCGAACGACGATGTACGAGTATTTTTTCTTTTTTCGTCACATGTACGAATACCTTTTTAGGGTTTTGTAGGAAAAACCTCGAGCTCAGTCTTCGTTCGTTCTTGCGCTCGAAAATACATGAGAACACAACCGAGTATACTTTTGTTGTCTTTTCGTACTCATCATGGTAACATGAAAACAACGAAAATAAGGGAGTATCCTTTAAGTTCTTTTCATGCTCCATAAAAACAAAAAGATTGTCGAGCGATCTTGTTCTTTTCACGCTCGTAAAAGTATTTGAAGAAAACGTTCGATAAGCAATAGTTTATCACTTTTTCAGTCTCGTTGAACTAATTTACGAAAAAGGAACTGGGAGAGTTCTCTTTAAGTGTTTTTCAGACTCTCAAAACATGAAAAACCCTCGAGTTTTCTATCTTTGGACTCGTTAAACAAACATCGAAAGACCCTTAATGGGACCAAACCACTCCTTCCTATGGTTCGTTAAATGTACTCTGAGGGACTCGTCCAAAGGATGAGCTTACATCAACAAGCATATGTTATCCTCCTCAAGCTTGTGTAAAAATATAGAGGTACTCGCTAGAAATGGTGGGGAAAATTTTGGGAAAGGGATATGCCTTCGTATTTGTATTAATGGTAGTAAGCGTCGCTCTTGAACATGACACCCCATGTTTGTCATTTGAATCCGGGTTGGGAAATCCATTTGTCTCTCGGTCATATCTTGGGTTGTCTTTGAGTCAGTGTTGTTGAGACCATTGTCGTGTTGTTCATATGTTCAAGAGAAGTCCAAACAGGCCCTCCATTGAAGTCGACCATCTGTAGTTGTCCATTCTTACCGTGTCGGCCTTCCCTGTGTCCGTTTCAAATCATATTCATACTTTGACTCACCCTCAAAATCTGTTACTTATTTTGTGTCATTGATGGGGGATACATCAAGGCCCTCCTGTGGCGAGTCTTTTTCCGTCGACTCCAACTCATTATCTGGGAATAAGACTTAGAAATCATTTAGTACTTTAGAACCTGCATGCCTTAATGGTAGGTCTCTTTGCTTTCGACGGTGGATTCACATAATTGGACCCTGATTGAGAGATTCTGTCGAGTGTTCGACTTCAGCCCATTTATTCACATTCATTCGGATTGTACTTAGGTACCTTGGGATTCATTTACATCAATGGTGATTTCCCTCGCGCTTGTTAATGGTTTTCATCAATGACCGGTGATCAAGTGGTTTCTACCATGTTTGACTTCGACACATGTAATCAGATGGCTAGATTTGTACTTTTAGATGACAAGATTGAAGACCCTGGGTCTCATCTTTTTGGTCCAGGTTGCGATGGAGTATTTATGATTTGTATCGACACATAGATCCACTTTGTATGTCGCATGGCTATGTCCTAATCTGAGTCTTCTAACGTAGATCCAGAGTGTATTCCTAGTGGCTATGTAGCATTTTGATGACATGGATCCACGGTGTATGATTGGTGGCCATGGCCTACATTTGTGATTTCAATCATTTGTGGTCTGAGTATGGGAATGCCTACCTCAGAACTGGTATTATATTCTGTAGATGCTTGATTGTTTGCAGGTTTCAAATTAGGTGCGATCCTTATTTCTGACACACACACGCATTTTACAAAGTATTTCGGTTGTTATGAGTTCTAGCCTCATAATTTGTGGGGAATTATGTTACACATTATTTTGGTCACTCTGGTGATCTCTCTACAGTTATGTGTTCAGGCTCTCATAAGGATCTTTTGCTTGAGAAAAGTGAGTGTTGTCTTCTTCCATAAAACATATTTTTAAGATGAGTTCACAGGCCACATGTATTGTAGGGTGCGAGAAACCCTGATTCTCGCAGGCAACCCTATACTTGGAGTGTGAGATGTTCGCAATCTGCTCTATAGGTAGGGTGTGAACCTGTTTCAAAGCTTAAAAGGAAGAGGAAATTACGAAGGATCTGACCTTACTATATTCACTTTCATTGGTTTGTGTCGTCTTGGATCTGATCTCACAAGAGCACCGGAGCGAAGTAGGAACAACAAAGACCTAAGGAAGCGATATAAAGGTATGTCACTCATTCCTCTATTGGTATTAAATTCAATGTTGGTTTCTTAGGGAAAGTGTCATGCCCTATCCTATTTTTTACTAGATCCAGGTGGATTTGGGGAGATCTATTAGTGTCCACATATACCGATTTATCCTATAACAAAATTGGCGACCATGTTGGGGATACAACTCATTTTGTATTTTTTGTTGGCCATTTTCTCTTAACCTACTTTTTGCATTACCAACCAGTCTCTAAGTCTGTAAGAGACCCTTATAGACTCTCTGGACCCAAAAGTTCACTCAAAATTTTTGTCCTTTTTCAAAAATTTTCTTGATTACAAACCCTCTCACACTGTACCTCTCTATGACCTGCAAGAATCATTGATGTTCACACCCTACTGTTCAGTTCAGTGCGACCTTCTTGCACCCTGCCTATATCTAGATTGCAAGAATCCCTTATTCTCACACCATACCCCACTACCAGGCTGCGAACTAGTTTGTAAAAGTTTTGGATTAGGTCTGCTTGCCTTTTTTGATGCCTAGATTTGTTTGTTTACCTGGGAAGAACTTCATTTGCCAGTGTTTGACTGTTTCTTGATTTCAAATCTTGTTGTTGATTGGTTTTGGGAGATCGAAAACTCTTCTTACTCTTTTTCCCAATTTTTACTTCCTAACCTTTTGTTAACAAGGGTATAATATCTGATTCTAAGATCTGAGTGCATGCTTGGTCAAAAAGTCTTTGATTGAATTAAAAGTTGGGATTAATTGTCCTTTTAGATTGCTTGTTGCTTGGACATTTTTTGTTCATGTGCATTTGAAGAGATTTTTTCTTGTTGGTTTGTTATTTTTATCTTCATTGAAAGATCATTTTGGGTGTTGTTGATTATTTTATTTTCATTGGTTGCTTACTTTTTCTTAGTTCCATCCCCATTTTAGGGTTTATAACAAAAAATAAAAATTAAAGTTTTTTTCTTTTAAGCAGTCATTTATCTAGAAATTATTGGCGTTAAAACAATGAAAGAGAACGAATAGTGAATTTACATTGTCCATGATTGTTTGGTACTACATTTCAAAAGAGATCGTACATTGTAGTTTGCATTGTTCCAGAAAACTCCTCTTTCCCTGCTGTAGATAGAATTCATCGAACGAAAAATTGTACCATTCATTTCTATTTACGCATTGTTGGGTCAGAGTCTTACACAACATTGGTTTCATTTTCATCTCCCTTTTGCGTAGCAACAACCTTTAATAATATTGTGCAACTTTAAAATTCAACTAGTAACTTTTTTCTAGGTCTCTTTTGCACCAACATTAGCTAGGTTAGAGATTTGGAATAGGCAGTGACACACACTTTCCAAAGCGTAAAACACACAATAGTATCTTGTGATAGGGAGTGTCAAATTCCATTTGCAACATTTTGTCCTGGGAAACCCTTCTCACACAAGGGTCAAACCTGAAGTCGCATTGAAATCGACAGAGTTACTCACCCTACTTTGTTGATCTTGGTGTAGAGATTGCATGTATTACGAGGGTCACTTGAAGGTATATCCACAATGATGAGTGGAATCCTCTCAAGTTGATTTCGGGCTAGATACCCTGCCCTTGCGTGTGGATCGAACTGTCGACTGTTCCACTAGGCATCATTAATGTTCGTGGTAACTTTAGTAGCCTATCTTCTTAGCATCTTACACAAGGTGACTGTGGAGGGGTAAGTCTTCGCAATACCTGGAATCAACGTTGGCCAGACTCGCTTGGACCCCTTGGAGGGTATACCCACGATTATGTGTGGGAGCTTGCACCAAGGTGTAAGTCCATTAAGAAGGTCGTCAACGTAACTTTTCCACCCTAGCCCAGCCCCTTCTTGTCTCGACGTCACGACGTTGGATCTCATCACCAACTAGTGACTTCGGAATAGGAAGGTCATGTTTGCTTGATTTTGATTCCTAGATTTTACTACCGCGTGTTGTTTGTTTCCATAAGTTGGCCATAGAATTTATTTCGTGAGATTTTCGCTCGATCACCATTGACCCTCCACGTCGTTCGCGTAGAATCCAAGGACTACCCCAGAATATATGGAAGGTTATCAACCCTTGCATACCAACTCACCGGAGGGCTCTCCTCAATAGAGTGAAGTCCAATACATTTCCACTCCACAATTGGAAAGAACTGACTCTTTAGAACAGTTCTGAATTACAGATTCTTGAGAGGGCTTGTGACTTCCTCCCGACTCTGTGAGACGTATTGTTCAAGTGAATTCATCCGGAGATATTGTTGTTGAGTCTTCTGGATTACTAGTCGGACCTTTCACAGGGCCTAAAGGTCAGGATCCTTTTTGGACTACTGGCATTTTTAGATGGGATCTCTTTGGCTCAAGAGCAGGTGTTGACATCACTGTCACACCTGATCCGCCTGAAATATCCGATCCAGATGCGATACCTTTTACCACTACCTATTATTTCCCTAGTTCGAACACTCAGCCAGCTAACCATATCTTGACTGTCCCCCTTCAAATGGCCCATTATACAATGGTCCCAGATACTACGAATCTTCACACCGGGAATACGGTGGCTAGCCAAGCCCCCACTGGCACACCCCTTTCGCCCAACCTCACCCCAATGCTTCCTTCTAGATATCATGCATTGAATGATTCTATTCCTATACCTACACAAATCCCATCCGGGACTCCTGGCATTTCCACTCATTTTGGGCACCATCTTGTTCCTGGTTTTATTCTGAAACTTCCTCGACCCCCTTCCAGAGGGTCTCTTCCATTCCCTATCAGAGGAACCGACCTTAGTGGAACCATTCAGTATTTCACACCTAATTACCAGATTCCTGTTGGCAGACATTTTCACCCTGGAGGTCAAATCCCAATTGGGACACAACCTCCGATTGGAGGGCAACCCCCACCTACCCCACCCACTAGACAAAACATACCTGCAGACTTGGCCCAGTATTGGAACTATCTTATCCGAAATAATCCTCAATAAACTAGGGGGAAACAACCTCAAACTAACTCTTTCATACCCCCTAGTATAGGCCAACCATATCCTGATCCGTCCAATTCCATTTGGGACTTGAACATTGGACCCAACATCCCTGTAAAAGGGAACCGCCCTAACCAATACAACCCTATAAACTACATGCCTCCGTACCAACAACCGAATCTTCCCGGATCTTCGCATTATATGCAAACTGATTACGGTCCTACTGGTATACCTATGGGACTTCCTCCCCAAAGTCACCAGTACCCCCACATGAATAGACAGTTACCTTTCTTAGCCACCCTGGATCTCCCTAATCTGTCTAGAATTTTAAACGATCCTATCCGTCACTCTCCTCAATAGCCTACCATACTAGCCAAACTACCTTCCAACATTCATAAGTTCGATGGTAAACCTGGAGAGGACCCGAACAATCATGTAATGACTTTCCACCTTTGGTGTTCATCCAACTCTTTGATGGATGACTCGATTCGTTTATGTTTTTTTCAGCAAACTCTCACGGTTTCCGCCACGAAGTGGTGTATAGAATTATCACGAGGTTTCTTCATTGACTTTAACACCCTTTCCATGGCTTTCCTCACCCAATACCAGTTACCAATCCGATACGAAATGGGAACCAAAATTTTGAGATCTTTCAAACAAACCAAAGCCACTCATATCTCTGATCACATTCATGAGTGGCGACGGAGATGACGTCTCATCAAACTTGAACTCCCCGATCAGTTACTGGCAGAGTGGTTCACGAAATCATTCGTGAATGATATCGCTCATGACATCACCATGGGTGGAGTTGTCACAGAAGAACAGGCGATCATTCGTGCTCAATACCTTGACCTTGTTTACTCACAAATGGGTACTCTTTATGATTTTCTCCCTGACGCACCTTGTCCTTCTACTACTGCTACTTCAACTACTCCTGCTGCTTCTCATGCGGCCGATGGTGTGATTGGCACTTTCCATGCCAAAACCCACTCCGCACAAGCCTCTACCACAAACCCCAAGTTCATTGCTTCTAATGTTCAACATGCTCTGTCTCCTACTCCTCCCGCTGGCAAAACTTCTAAGGTGAACTCTGTTCAATCTACCCCTGTCGCAAAAAATAAATCCAGAAAAGGGAAGGGTAAGAATAAGGAGGATAAAAATAATCCGCAATCTAAGAAGACCAAAACAAAACCTGTTGACGATAAGGATAAGCACAAACCCCGATACCCTTGTCTTATCTTTTGTGATGATCACTACACTAAGGATTGTCCGAGACGAGCCGAGGTTACTAAGTTCCTTCAAAGGACCCCGAAACTGCCTACCCCAAATGTGTTGTCACAACCCTTTCCTTCTCAACAACAAACCCAAATGGCCATTCATGACCAACCTTCCCCCTCCACTACATCCTATGTCTTAATGTGTACAAGTGATTCAAAGAAGAATGACGTCACACTTACCACTCGAGCCAAATATTATTCTTCCTCCAAAAAGAAGGTTGATGAAATACCTCCTTCCTTGGTCCAACCATCTCCATCGGCTCCACTTACCAACGGTCCTCTTCATCTTGAACGACCGATCCTAGACACAGTTCTTCTCCCTCCCTCGAAGGGTGTTGTTCGAAATTCTGCTTTCAATCCTCATGCGCGTGCTGCCCAAAACTATAGTATTGTAGAAGATCTGGCCCAAGCACCATCCACGATGTCAGCGCTCGAAATCCTTCAGAGTTGTCCCATACAACGGAAGGCACTGTTGAAATCTATTGGTGGAATTGACCCTACGGATACAAATTTAATAATTTTTGACTTGGAGGATCACATTCCAAGGTTACCCCCTCAACTCGCATTTCAAATACAAGTTATTGTCTCCGAGAAGAACATTTGTAGAACAATTATTGATGAGGGTGCCTCGATGTGTGTCATGTCTATTGCCTACTGGAAATCCATCGTCTCTCCTCCCTTAACCGAATCCCACAACATGCTCAAAGCCTTCAATGGCTCTGGGTTTAAGCCTTACGGTGTCCTCCCTTCATTGCCTATTATGTTAGAAGGCAAAACAGTCAATGTTGAAGTTGAGGTCTTTGACACTACTCTCGATTAAAACCTTCTACTTGGTCGTAGATGGATCGATTCCATGCATTCAGTTGTGTCCACTCCTTTCTGTGTCATACGTTTCCCACATCAAGGAAAAGTAATTATAGTGGACCAATTGGCCTTCTTTAACTATAATACACATACCAGCAATGTACCTTTCATTGCAAAAACACCCTCTGGATATGAGAATGTTGGTGTGGGTCTTCTTAAAGATTCCTCTTTGATGGGTACTTTCCCCATTCCACCACCCAATATCCCACATCCATTTGTTTCCTCAATCAACATGATTTCCACCTCTGTTCAAGAAACCCCTGTGTCTTCTGACCCGTGGATAGTACCCAACCCCGATGATCATCTTCGTTATGGTGACCAAATGCCTTTAAGTCTGGTCAAATATGCCTATTAATCCATTCAATTGGAAACCCCTTCTACCCCCTCTCTTGGTGATTTATCTTCGGATCCATTCTGTGTCATTTTTCCTACCGACGAGATGATTATGTCTGCTATGTCCATCAAGGATGCTCCTTGGGACCATGGACATCATCGTTCCATTCTCTTCCTAGAACAACACACCATTAAGAGTTACCAATAGATCTCAACTTTGTCGACCGTTGTGGTCATTTCTACCATTCCCAAGTCTACACACGATCTGTTCTATGAAGGGAACTTAAGTAATATCTTACCCACCATCCCCCTCGACATATCCATTAAACCTGGAGTTGTTGAAAATGTACACATCAGAGCTTCGTGTTCCAATGACAAAGTTGTCACCTATAAATCTCTTTTTCAAGAATTTTGTGACGTCTTCGCCTAGAGATATGAAGAAATGTCAGGTATTGACCCTGACATTGTTGTTCATGAGATTAAGACATACCCAGGTGCTAAACCCATCCAACAATGCATTCATCCGATCCACCTATGTAAAGCAGCTGCTATCAAGCTTGAAGTTGAGAAACTTCTTAAAGTTGTCTTTATTTACCCTGTGGCTTTAACTGACTGGGTTTCCAATCTTGTTATGGCTAACAAGAAATAAGGTACGATCCACGTGTGCATTGATTATAGGAATATTAACGAACCTTTCCCTAAAGAAAACTTTCCCACCCCCTTCGTCAACCAGATCATCGACGATTGCATTGGAAGTGAAATATTCACTTTAGTGGATGGTTTCTCCGGATATAATCAAATCAATATCATACCCACCGACCAACACAAGACCGCTTTTATTTTTCCTTGGGGAACCTTTGCCTACCAGAAACTACCCTTTGGTTTAAAGAATGTCGATGCGACTTTTCAACGTTCCATGTCTTATGCCTTTCATTATATAAAGCACATTGTCCAACCTATCGGCTCATTCCATGCACCGTGTCGATCACCCCACACACCTTTGATCCATTTTCCTTCGATGTCGGTTTTACCGCATACGCTTAAACCCGCACAAATGTGTTTTTTGTGGAGAATTCGATCGAATCCTAGGCTTTATTGTTTCATGTCAAAGGATTAGGGTAGATCCTTTGAAGGTCGAGGCGATTCTCAATCTCCCTCCTCCTTCCTCACTTCGCCAGCTACAAAGTTTGTAAGGGAAGGAAAACTTTCTACATCATTTCATCCCAAACTATGTTGAGTTAACTCTTGGATTTACTCAACTACTCAAGAAAGGTTCTGAGTTCGTATGGGATACCACTGCCAAAAAAGATTTCGATGCTTTAAAACTGACTTTAACCCGTACCCCACTACTTTTCCCACCCGATTACAGTCGATATTATTTCCTGTATCTTGTAGCCTCAGACTCTACCATTGCTATGGTTCTAGTCCAGGAGGATGATTCTCATGATGAAAATGTCATTTATTATTTGAGTTGGAGTCTCACGACTACCGAAACCAAGTATTTACATGTTGAAAAACTGGCCTTGGCCGTTGTCCAAGTTGTTCAACGTTTCAGGCACTATCTCATTTTATGCAAGACTACTGTGATTTCCAATTGCAACCCTATGTAGCACATTCTTACACGCCAATTGCTAGGGGTAAAATATTCCAAATGGATAGTCATACTCCAGGAGTTTGACTTATAATTCAAACGTGCTAAGTCCAAGAAATCCTTGGTGTTTGTCGAATTGATATGCGACCTTCCCTGTTCTGAGATGGAAAATGTAGCAGAGGATTCATTACCCGATGAATCCCTTTTTCTAATCAGTTCCGATGACCTCTGGTATGAGGATATCATCATATATCTCGAGACTCATACTTTCTAGCCCAATTTTTCTAGCACTGACCGTCGTCAAATATGCTACCAAGCCCGTCAATATATTATCCTCGGTGATACTCTTTATCATCATGAGATTGACTCCATTTTTTGACAATGCCTCACATTTGACGAAGCCGAGAAATCCCTGAATGACTTCCATTCTGGAGCATGTGGTGCTCACATGTCTGGGTATGCTACTGCCCAAAAGATATTACAAGCTGGGTATTTTTGGCCTTCTTTATTCAATGATTGTATTATTGTTGTCCAAAAATGCCACGCTTGCCAAACCTACAACGACAAAATATGATCACACCCTGCTCCTCTACACCCTATAGTCTCCATTGGACCTTTTTCAAAATGGGGTATTGATTTCATGTCATGTCACCCTCACTTGGTCGGGGGGCATGGATACATTATTGTAGCGGTCGATTACTTTATGAAGTGGGTCGAGGCGATGCCTCCATTCGCCAATACCGAAAAGACTGCAGCACTATTCATATTCAATCACATCATTGCTCAATTTGGTGTTCCTCAAGCTATCGTTACTGATCACAGTAGCCACTTTAGAAACTTCATGATGTCAGAACTCACCAAAAAGTTGGGTCTTCGCCATGAAAACTAAACACCCTATTACCCACATGCCATTGGCCAAGTTGAAGCAATAAACAAAGTTCTCATTACCATGCTTCAATGAATGATAGGTATTCACAAACAAGTTGGCACACGATGTTGTTTTCAGCATTGTGGGCTTACCGGACATCTGTTAAGTCTGCTATCGGGTTTACACCTTTCCAGTTAGTTTATGGTCTAGAAGCTTTCTTGCCGATTGAATGTGAGATACCATCTCTAAAGCTAGCCATTGAACTTCTCCCAAACACTTATGCTGAAGAAGAGCGTCTGTTGTATCTTATGCAACTAGACGAAACCCGTCGTGATGCCACCCTAGTTATAGAAGCCCAGAAGAAATGCGTCAAAGCCCAATACGACAAACATGTCAAGCCACAGGTTTTCTCTAAAGGTGATCTAGTTCTCCTTTATGAACAAGATCGAGATGTGCTAGGAGCCGAAAAATTTGAGGCTATGTGGCGAGGTCCTTATATCATCAGACGAGTGTTGGAGAAAGGAGCTTACATGTTAGTGGACTATGACGGTATCCCTTTGAGTGAACCCAGAAATGGGATTTACTTAAAGAAGTACTATGCTTAGATCATCTGTGCATGAGTGCTTGTATTTTATTGTATCATACTTTTTGTGTGTTTCTTTAGTGTGATTTTTTGTTATTTGTTCTCTGCCCTCGACCGCTTATCTTGCGTTGTTCTTGGTTTCCAGATGTCGGAGTCTTCGCTAACCCACATTGGCGTCGTCGATAGCGCTAGTCGTAGTACTCAGAACCTTGCTTCTGCTACATGGGCAATGTATGCACCTACAAACGAACTTATCAGTCTACAAGGTGTTTGCCTCAGTCGTGCGACCAATAATATCGTAGAATATAGCGTCATCATCGAGTTGTTGAGTAATGCTATTTCGCTTGGTATTCGCCACTTAGTTATATGACTTGATTCGTAGCTAGTAGTGTTGCAGTTAAGTAATGTCTATGCTATCCGAAGT